>JASDQU010258930.1:0-15773 GCA_032191745.1 Picea mariana | reverse complement strand
GACATATAAAATTCTCATCAAGGGAATCATATAAATCAATTACTTGACATCAACCAATGACATCAATCAAACCAAACCATTTACATCAATGACATATGATCCAACAATCTCCCAAGTAATCAAACCATTGGCATCAATGACAAACCATTGGCATCAATGACAACATGATCCAACAGGTTTCTAATCATGTGATGCAAGTTAATAGCTCCCCTTTTAAGAATAGTTCACAGTCATCTAGGTAAGGGTAGAAAACACAAAATGAGCCCAATACGATGGACTCCTTGGGGAAAATGCTAAGGAAAAAAATTATAAAGTGTTGGGGATGCGAGGGGGACCACATGTATAAAGAATGTGTTTATAAAGGAGATAGGATGATGATTGTGAATAACCTTTATGAATTTGATATAGTGGAAGACATGGGAATGAGCATGCCAAGAATCTATGTATCCTTGGACAATAGACAAGTAGACTATCAACCCCACATGATTGAGGTGGAAGTTGGAGTATTAAGGGGACTTTCAACTGAAGTTGGTGCACATCCTAGATCATAAATTCAAAGTTCTTAGAAACTGATCCATTGGCCTAGTACAATTCCAATGAACCTGCTATGGTCCTGAAGATGCCACATGAGAGCATGAAGATGCCATGTGGCAAGAGTACCCTCAACTTTTTGCAGATTCTAAGGTTATATGAATGCACATTTGTACATATGTGTATAAAGACTCCATTTTTATGTACTTGGAGTTCCTAGAGACACAACTCTGAGACTTCATGTTTGGTCTGTGCTAGATCCCTGGAAGAGAAGTGGGAGTGCCTGAGGCAATGTGGTGTAGAGAAGGTGGTATACTTCCTTGGGCTATGTCGGATGAGGGGAACGATAGATTTCTGTTTGGAATTGTTGTAGGAGTCATTAAATTGCAAAACTGATGATTTTTGTAATGTGAAATTTATGTATGTATGTACATGTAAACTTGTATGGTGATGTGCATTAATGACAATTCAAATTATAGGGGGATGGGATTGTAACACCCCGATTTTTACCCCCAATGTAGTATTGTATATTTGCAAGTATTATGAATGGTTGCAATCCATGTGATGTAATATGTAAACATTGCACATGGAAAAATAATAAAATGAAATACATCGTTGGTTGTATACTGTTAGGTTAAAATTGACTCAGTGAAATATTCAAAGTTGTTAGGTTAACAATGGTGGATTTAAGCACATGGTTTTGGTAGCCTGTGGTTTTGGAGATTGTGGATTACATGTAATGAAATCGTTTAAAGGTTGGTGATACTCCATTGTAATGTTTCAAGAGTTAAGAGGTGAAGTTTCACTTGGTTAGGGCCATGAGGTTGGTTGGCTTGGCATGGTTTGGTTAAGGGAAATAATATATCTATTGTTGGATAGTTTTCCCCTTTAGGGTTTTCCAAGATAAATTTTGTGTGATTTATGTGTGAATGTTTCTATGTTCTTTTTATTTTTATCTCTCTCGCATTTTTATTTCCTCACATATGGTACCAGAGCATTTATTGGCTTTAGGGGGACACCTGTGTGGCTAAGGGTTTAGCTCGAGTCTGTTACAAACCTTTTTATAGTGGGAGCTTTGCGGTATCGATTCTTGTGGTGAAAAAAATAGTGAGTAGTTCAAAAATAGAGATCGTAAAATTTAATGGGAAATTTTTTGAGTTGTGGAAGCTCAATATGGAAGATGTTCTGGTAGATAAATATCAAGGTATCACTGTAGATCTAGGTACTAAACCTATGGGAATGCAAAAAAAAGAATTTAAAATTTAGATGGGAAGGAAAAGAGCACAATCTGGTTGTGTCTCTTAGCTTCAATATTATTGAATGTGTTAGGGGAAGCTACAACCAAGTCATTATGGAATAAGTTAGGGGATTTGTATCAGTCTAAGTCCTTGGTAAAAAATAAAATCCCATGTAACAAGTTGTACAACCTAAGGATGAAATATGGAGACTCAATTGTTGATAATATGTTATCATTGATGTCAACATGGCACACATGCAAAGGAAGTGCATGAAAGGATTATTTCTACTGTACAGGTTGGTGTGTTTAATTTTCTAATTAAATCATCCAATTCATTCAATTTTAAACCCGAGGTAAGTCTTTTAGTACAGGTTATTGTGCAATGTATATGCATACAAAGAACTCTCCTAACACTTTATGGTGAATGAAATCTACTAGTCCTAACTCACACACTCTCTGCACAACTACTGTGAACAAACCATATCCTTATATCAATTTAAAGTTGAAATAAAGTAATATGCTTAAAGGGAATTATTTAAGAATCAATCCACCTTCTATTGAATTTGAACCAATTGCTAATTATCCAATCCTTACTACTAAAATGCAATCTTAAGGAAAATCACAAAACACATTTTTGAAGAGCAAGGAACACGTCTATCAACAATTATAATCCTTTCTTGTAATTAAACAATTCATTTACATGAACTAGAAACACATTCTTGTTGAAATAAAAAATATTCTTCTGTAAAGGAAACATACCCTTGCTGCAGTTAATCAAAACACACTCTTGCAGAATTAAAATTGAAACGATTGTTGCATTTAATTGAAAAGCCACGCATACAAAATTGGAATAAAGCACTTATTGAAAATAAATTAAGAACAAACTCATGCGGAATTGAAATGAACACTTGCTGCAATGAAACAAAACACTTTCTGGAATAAATTAAGAACACACTCTTGCAGAATTGAAATCAACACTTGCTGCAATGAAACAAAAATGAACTCGTATTGAATTGAATCGAAAACACACCATTAATAAACCAGACTATAACAACTATAGTTAAAACAATTCACTCACATCAATCATCTGCACCAATATTTAAACTAAGGAAAATTAATAACAAGACAATCTATTTATGCTAATCTAATTAATAATACATGAACAACAACCCTATTAATGAGGAGGGCTCTTCCTCCTTAGCAGGGGTGGAAAAATTACATAAACTGCAACTTTAAGCACTCATGAATTGATACCACAACTTTCCATATCTTTATTATTCAATCAAAAGGTGCAGATACAATTGTTGTTACTCATTAGTCTGTCGACTATTCTCTATTTTCCCAAAACCAACCTAACCTGGGAGAAAAGATGCTCTACCATTTTAAACTCTTTCTTCCTCTTCTAATCTTGGAAAAATTACAATTATGAACAACCTTGAGAATATTTTGATTCTCAATTTGTTCGGTGTCATCTTGATTAAGAAGATACAAGAGGATACACAATATTTCCTCTAACCAATTACAACTTATATAAATGAATTTTATGGAAATTGTCGGTTGAACTGTCCTAATTATCTGGGTGGACATCTCGTGTTTATAACATACAATTGTTGTAACTTAAGGTAAGCCACATCATCAATATAAATCAATATTTTTCATATGGGTCCACAGATCAATGGTTAGCGGTGATCCTTTGGCGATAACAATATTCTATAATAGCGGTGTTTGCGTACCAAATATAGGAGTAGAAACACCTCAAAATAACAGCACCTTGAAGTAGTAGCACCTCGGAGTAGCAACAACTCATAGTATCAATGCCTTGGAGTAGCAACACCTCAGAGTAACAGCACCTCGGACTAGTAGCACCTTGGAGTAACAATGCCTTGGACTAGCAGCACCTCGGAGTATCATCTCCTTGGAGTAGCATCTAATTATTCTGCAAGATTATTTATCAATTAATAAGTAGTTACCCAACACAAATATCATCCTTTCCTAAATGTAGGAAAATATTAAAGAATCAATGAATCAAATGGAATTAACATATCGGTGTCAAAAAGGTAATTCTTGGACCATGATAGTTATGGGAAAGGTGCGAATAAGAAAGAAAATGTACGAGATAAGTAACAAAATGATGGAAAAAAGGGTGTCATTCCCATAAATCAACATCTCCCCCCAACTAAAGCAACTGCATGTCCTCATGAATCCCATTAGTATGAGTCCTCAACCTCTTGTTGTATATGAAGTGTAGTAAGTTTGTATGCTCCAATAGTATCCACCTTAATGCTGATGTATCCATTACTCATCAGAAAATCCATCCAATAATATTTCCCATACTGAACTTGATATTGTTGCTGGTATTGTCTTGTAGGGAGACAAATAAGAGGTAATCTATATATGAGGTCGAGCCACCTAGATCCACACTTTTTCATACACTCCATATACCCATTCACTCTTTGTAAATCATGGCCAAAGTTTGGTTATCCATATGGATATCGTCTTCTCAATTTCTCATCATAGGTTTCCCACCTAAGCTGACTTCCATCCAGGGAATCCTTCAATTGCAAATTGATACATTTGGGGAATATATCCAAAACAAGTATCTGAATCTCAATTAAAGTAGCATCTTGTTCATTTGTACTCAAAAACCAATTATGTCCCTTGATTATGATGGAAGCAGGCATAGGTTCTCCCCTAACCCATAACAATTTCTTGGCCCGACTTGCCTTGATGGCCTCATGGGATGCCTTCCATTTTTCTTGGTTGCTGACGAATGAAGTGAAATCCCTCAACTGGATATATCCAACACAATGAGATAAGTTAAATTTCCTCACCACAAACAAAACATATTCATGAAAGTAAATTTCATAGAGTAGATGTTGGTATGCAAGACTTCTCTAAAAGAAGGTCTTCAAGAAGGAAATGGTGGTATCAAAACTTCAAGTCCTATCTTATTTTATAGCCATCAATTGAAACAGGAGGAATTGCTCATGTAGAAACAATGGATAAGCATGGGATGGGTTTCTTCAACTTACCAGTTCCTATGCCAAGTTGCAAACTTTCATTTTTGTGTATTGCAGGGTTTTGACTTGATCTTCTAGTTCCTTCAAACTCTACCCCATTCTCCTCATATTTTCCTTTCTATGTTCCTAGAATGCTAACTCTTCTGCCCATATTTCTCTTAAATTCTGAATAACCTTTCTATGTTCCTGAGTAGAAATCATCCCTTCTTGGAGTGATGTGGCCAACTGTTTCCACTTATGAACTTTGAAAATCAATATATCAACATTGGGGGATGTCGTTATACTCTTTTCCTTCTCAAATTGGGTGTTCTCATTTCCAAGAATTGTTGGTTCTTGTGTAGCAATAGCCTCTGTGACATGACTATCCATATTCCCCTAATAAATCTTAGTTGTTTCCCCAATTCTCTGTTGTTCTTTTTATTCCTGAGTTGCAACACTCTCATTGGTGACGAGGCAAGGCTCTTTCATTGTTTCATTCAATGTTGGTTCCTCTTGATCATCTAGGGTGGCTTCAACACCCCCTTTGTATTCCTCAATACATTCTATTTGTGTGCCGATTGAATTAAAATTAGATGGTGGCACATCACTTGATGTGCACCCTACTTGAACAAATATTTCTCTATATGATGGAAATAGTTGTGACCTGCACTTGTCTGTCCCTAAGGTCATGGTTTTAAGGTCACCTGAATTTTCTAATAATTGAGAAACTTAAGCTAGGGTTCCCAAACCTAAGGAAGTTTCACCCTATTGAAATTTTCCTTTTAAGACCCCGAGTTGTTTATCAAGTTTAGAGTTTTCTTCCTTTAATTGATTTACTTTCTCATGTAGGGATAGAGATTTACCTTGCTTAAATTTGGTAATTCTTTCCCTTTCCTTTGTTTTCCTCTCAATAGATTGTTTCTCAACATGTTCTTGTGGGCACTCAGCATCAGTCCTTAGTTGAGCTGGTGTTGCTGCTGAAGAAGACCTGGTTCTTATTTCCTTTGTTTTTACCTTATTTATATTAGTTCGTTCTTCAATAGGTTCTTTTGGGCACTCAGTGCTGGTCGATGGTTGGACTGGTGTTGCTGCTAAAGAAGACCTCACTTTCCTTGTCTTTAATTTTTCCTTCTTTACGATAGTTCATTCTCCAGCAGGTTCTTTTGGGAATTTAGTACTAATCAACCAATTGAATAATTGGGTTGGTGCTACTATTGAAGAAGACCTAGTTCTTGTCTTAGGGGTGTTCTCATTAATCACTCGGGGTGATCTTATTTTCCTTTTCTTGTGCTGATAGTTCTCTTATATGACCGGAAAGGGTTTGTATTCTTCAACAAGAGGGTTTTCTTCTATTATCTCCACTTCATCACTAGATGGTGCTGGTGAAACATGCTGCTTAGTGGAGGGATTATCTTGAGTTTCAGCGCCATCAACCTCTTCTTCCTCATCAGGGTCTTCTTGGTCGATTTTTGTGTCTCCTGTACTTAGTTATTTTTCTGTATCACCCCTTTCATTCACCGTGTCAACTGCTTTGTCTTCTTGTTCTATTTTTGTCTCTCCCCCTTCATTCTCTATGTCGGTTGCTTTGTCTTCTTGTTCTGTTTCTGCCCCTATAAATTCCTCTGCTCCCATGGACATGTCATCATAAATCCACTCTATCCCCCCTTCTTCCTAATTCTTGGACTTTCCATCCTCATGGATGCTGTTTCTATCAATGAATTCAAGCTCAAGGTTAGCTTATGTTTCTAATTCCTCTTCCTCCATCAATTTCTATGTATCCTCTCTTCTTTCTACTTCCAAACCCTGTGTTTATGTATGACCAATAATTTCACACCATGTAGCATTCCTTTGTCTTAATGCATGGATAAATAATAATTTAATCAACCCATGATTTGTAATGCATGTTTTCATGTGTTTGGAATGACGAACAAAGCCCATCATAGATTTTCAAGACTCTAATAGAAAGTATGGGATATTAAGAAGATAACCATGACAGAGGTGGGAAAGTAGCATAAAATGGTAGTTATAAACAACAGTAAATCTACCTTCACATGTAATGTATCGTTGGATAAAATATGCTACATCTTTCCAAGGAAAAGGGAGAGAGGTTCTGTCGATTCCCTTACCGTTGTTTCTAACCCATTATTCTCCTCTCACAAAATTTATCCTGGTTGTTGGGATAAATTGCTTCTTGTTGAACCAAATTACCCCAGTCCTTGGTAGCCCTGTTACTTCTACAAATTTTTTCTCTGTGACCTCAATATGAAATCCGTGAACTGATGAACTTGTTCCATCTAAGTTCTGGGAGAATTCCAAGGCGACACCATTGTCAAATCATTGCCATCTCTGAAAGAAAGTCACCCACCCCGCATTTTCAAAAATATGGTAGGCATCTGAGTATCTGCACAATAATCCAACCGATTCAGGATCATGACGAAGAATCGAACCCCCCATTATAGATAGTCGGGTGATGCATAGTTGAATTCGACACGGTGAGTTGCAGTTTTGGACATGTAGTTGAACGTTGGGAAATGATTTCTAAATTAGGGAAATCGTGGATATGAAAATTTACACCGGATTTGGTAATGATGGGGTATAATGGAGGCATTGTGTTATTTATGGCAGGTCAGCATGGAAGCATGTGTCTCGTAATGACATTCCTTCCCCTCAACTAAAGGTGGAATCCTTCCTCGGCTAACGTGGTAGGGTTCGACAGTACAAGTGTAATGACACGTTGAACATTAAAATCATGGGAGAAAGTAGGAAAATGACATACTTATAGGGCCACTTACTGTATGTCCCAAGAAAAAAAATGAGTGTAAGTCATGGCCTCTCGTGGATAATGACGCATTGTCTGTTGTGAGTGCTCTTTATGAGGTACAAATATATCAATATCATACACGAGTTCCGGTGTAATATCTGAGAGCTGCAATAGAATGTCACATCATTGAGCTAATGAAAAGAAATGAAAATTTAGTGATTGTTTATTAATTGGGTTAGTTTCCATTGATGTCAACCTTTGAAGAAAGTCCGGTAGTGAATTTCGGTAGCACAAAGGTTTGGGTAATGTACCCAAGTTTGTTTTATGGATAATGGTATGTGTTTTGATATATTTATAGGTAAGACTATTCTAGATGGATAGTACATGTCATGCCATTTTCGATGGTATGTGGAACGTCACATAACTCCTCACGGTTAGAGAGTTATGGCCATGTGATGTTGGAGAACCCTCATGAGCCATCTAGAAGCCCCAAAATGTCAAAGTGTTTGCAAAAGAAATTATTTAAATAATAAAGTTAATGGAGAACTCCCTAAAATAAAGAAAGTGGGATGCTACATGAAAGTATAAATAAGAGGCAAGGCTCTCTCATTTAATCACACTTCAATATCATTGAATATCTATTTTTGTGAAAGGTTATTTGAGAAGGTATTATTGATAGAGAGAAATTGCAGCAGAAAAAGTTCGTCAGGAAAACTGCAACAGAAAAAGTGTGGCAGAAAAAGTGCGACATAAAAATCGCGGTAGAAAAAGTGCGGCAGTAAAATCGTGGCAGAAAAAGTGCGGAAAAAAAATCACGGCAAAAATTCGCGGCATAAAAACCGCAGCAGAAAAAGTGCGGCAAAAAAATCTCGGAAACAACATGGTTGGGGTTTGTTTATGAGAGATATGACACATATTTTTTGAGGTATTTTTTGTGAGCTAGGGTTTATCTCTTGAGATGGTATTGGATGTTCAGTATTGATGCATATATCAAATTTGTTGAGGGATACAATTGGTATTTTGTTGTTGGTATTTGGCATATGGGTATTGGTCTTTTGGTTGTGATGTGTTGCTGAAGTTGTTGGTTTAGCTTGAGGCTACATAACAGTGAGGTTTTGGCACATGGCTTGATGTAAGGGTTTATGGTATTTGGTTATGGATAGTGTGATGTATTTCTAGAGAACTTTTGATGGTTATATTGGTAAATGTACTTGGTGTATGTTTGAGGTACATGGTTGAGACAAGTAGTTGATGAGTTGGCACATACATGAGGTGTATACTTGATGATGTTGGTACATGTTGATGAGTCATAGTTGATGTGTATTTGATGCATGATTTGTACATATTTGGTGCATCGTTGATGCACTCGTTGATGGTACAGATTGAGGTACAAGTTGGTGCATGGTTGATACACTTGTTTCTGGTATAGGTTGATTACAGGTTGTTTGGACATGTTATTGTGACATGGTATTTGTACAAGTTTGGTGCATGGTTGATGCATTTGTTTATGGTACAATTTGTGGTACAAGTTGATGTATGGTACATGTTTGCACAGGTTATTGGTACAGGTTGTTACAGGTTGATTATAGGTGGATTGGTACAGGTTTAAAACATTATATATCACAGTGATAGTGTGATAGTGGTTTCATCATTCTACTTCTACGTCAGGGCAGTTGGACGGGGCAATGACATGTGGTTGTAGCCACCTTCCGGTTGTAGCTGGAGAACATAGGGGGTTGTAGACTCCTTCCGGTTGTATCCATAGAATTGGGGAGTTGGAGCTTGATAAGAATTTATGTAGGAACGCAAAAAAATACACAAATAACCATGAATACAAAGATGCAACAGAAATAACACTTCATTTCATTAATATCAAAGAACTGAAACTTGTTTATAGACAGAATGAAAATAAACTAGCTTGGACGCTAATAGCTTATCTCTGAGAAGAGTTGTGGTGGCTACAAGCCTCTGAACTCTGTGTTACAATGAGGCTCGAAGGCCTATGTATTTTTGAGAAACAATGGAAACCCTAAACATCCAAAAACCTAACCCTAGGAGATGAAACGCTAGAATATGGGCCCCTTTGGGGTAAATTGGTACATCAATTTCTCAGGGTCGTAACTTGGTATAATATCTCCGTTTGACGCACATGATACATCATTAGCAATATCTATCCGAGGACTACAATGCTGATAATGAATATAGAGTCCGGAACGAACTCATATTCGTCAGATGTTTGATGCCCAAAAAATGGTCCCCATTAGGAAGCAATGGTCCCCATTGCATTGAGTTACTCCATGAGATGAGGAAACTTCTATTGAACTTGGTCCCTGGTGAGCCACTTGCCCTGGTAAAGGCATTGACCTGCTTTGACAACTCGATATAGATGGATCCTCTACTGGTGGGTGTTCTTAATTTGTGTGTCCATAATCCTATCAATTTTGGCTTGTTCCATGCAGTCTGTATTTAACTATGTTGGTGTGAGTTGTTCTACCATGTCGTATGTGTCCAGTAAAGGTGGAAAGTAGGGCCAAAGGTGGTCCACATTGAACACTAGGTGAAAACCAAGGAATGGTGGAATACTGAGCTCAAAGGCATTGTCCCCTACAACCTTGGTGATGGTGTATGGCCCATATCAGAGCGGGCGAAGCTTGCGGTGGGGTTCAGCGAGGCGCTCCTTCTACAAATGTAGCTACACTTTGTCGTCCACCTAAAAATTGTGTTGCACCCAATGTTGATCATTCCACTGCTTCTACTTAGCATTGGCTCTATCCAATATGTCATGAACCTATTGGCAAATGTGTTGAATGCACTCAATGAAGTTGTTCACCTTCGCAACTTCATACTGGACATGAGCTGAATTAGCCTGAGTAGTTGCAAAGGGCATGGCTACATCAATGGGACATAGTGGTTGGAATCCCAAGCCCACCTGAAAGGGATTGTGGTCAGTTGACCTATGGAGGGCCTGTTTATAGCTATGTTGTACATAGGGGAGGCTCTCATCCCATGTGCGTGGATGCTTTGAGTTGTACATGCGTAAAATGTGTACGATCATCCTGTTGACGATCTTTATCTGGCCATCAGTTTGGGGATGGAAAGATGTGGACTTGGTGAGCTTGGTGTCCAACAATGACCAGAGGCTGGACCAAAATGTACTGAGGAACCTGTTGTCCTGATCTGAGATGATAGACTGTGGGATCCCAAAGTGTACCCACACTCATTCAAAGAAGAGTTTAGTTGTGGCTTTATTGGCAGCCAATTCAATTTTTTCAATTGCCACATAAGCTGCCTACCCCTTTTGCCTCCTGAACGTCAATTCATTATCGCATTTTGCAAGCAGACATTATTTTTATTTCATGCGACATTTACAAATTGGTTTCAATTTAGTTTTCACGACTGAAAGCGTGAAAACTCCTCCGTCGTTATTTGGACTATCATGACTTTCTCATTGATATTTTGAAAAGCACTTACTTTGGTTTGTTATTAAGTGGATGGAATGACTTTCAAACTATGTCCATTCACCTACCTTTACTTTGATTGCGCGATTTGATTGATAAGACTTTGAGCATATTGAGCTATGGGTTATATTCGATTTCATAAGGGTCATGTTTGATCTAGTTTTATGTGATATGATCCTTATTTTCATAAACTTTTGACTTGTCGATTTTATAAGATCATTTGTCATAATGTTTTTATATAATATGCTATGAGCGCATGGTCAATATATGAGTTTCGATTTCATGTTGAATGGCAAAGGTTTGAAGTTATGAAATCACACATCGGGTAAACTTTGGTTTTTATTTGATGATTTGAATTATTGCAAGGGCACGTATTAACTTTGGGTTTGAATCTATGTTGGATGATTTGTGGTTTCAAACGATATAATGGTGCCTTGGTATCGCTATCCACCGTTTTAATCCCTGTGTTAGTCAATAAATGTGATTTCATAATTGATTAAACAAGTGTTGTACTCTACCATTAATGTTTTGCATGGCGGTGAACTAACCCACCACCTTCGCACGTGCATATTGATTTTCCTCCTCGTTTAGCGCTTGCAGCTGTTAGCCCTATCGATTATGCTCCTGCATGTTTGATCCAAACCCTACCACAATGCCCGCGCCATGGCTCCAGTCGTAAGGGCTGATCCTAATGGAAACCAGGCACTGTTAATGTTCGATGGTGCTTACAGCGACTTGGAAGAATTCAGATGGCTCCCGTTCATCCGAAGGTTTGATGGCTTTAACCCTGGTGTGGCTCGGCAATTTGCCTTAACTTTCGATGTCTGCCGAGCCAAGTTTGGGGATGTGCAGCTGGAGATTGATGAACAATTTCTTAGTTTGGCTACCAGTCTGCCTGCTACTGGGCAGAAGTGGTCAAAAAATTGCAAAATGGAAGATGTCCCGTGGACGTTGCTCTTCCAATCACGAAAGGTTAATTCTTGTGACAAGGGTTTTCCCGCAAACATGCTGAAGAAATGTTGGCACAACTTGCTATTGGTAATCAAGAAATTCATCACCTGCGAGGGCAGGTATGGTTTCGTTTTCATGTATCACCTTCGGCTACTTATGGTGTTAATGGGTTTTGAACTTAACATGCCTCACTACCTTCATAGGAGTTTGTTTAAAATGTCCAAAAGGTATAAATGCAACCAAGCTGATACCAGCCTCTTCCATTTTTGGGTTAATTAAAATGCTTATGGTTTATGAGTTGGGGTTACGTCGTGACTGTTGGAGTGTTTTTCTTAGTCGTAATGTCTTTCAAGACTCAAGCCCACCACAGGTTGATAAACCTATGGTAACCGAAAACAAGCCTATCCCCCATGTGCCTTACAGCGTTCTGCTACCCAAACCTCTACCCGACTCACCTATGAACTTGCCCATGTCTGTGACCAAACAGGTCGAAATTGCTAAACCCGTAGCCAAAAGGCCTAAAGCTAAAGCTGGTGCAAATTCTAAAGGAAAGAAAAACGGCCGGTTAATCTCTCGCATGGCAAGGAATAAACCCAAAATTCCTGTTAATCCTGAGCCTATCGTGGTCAGTGAAGATTCGGATTCAGAGATTGAACGTTTCCTTACAAATGAGTATCCCTACTCAGAAGGTCTAAGTGACAAACCCTCCTATGAATTTGTCAAAAACCTACCACCTTGTTTGCGGAATGATCCCAATTTTCCAGGCATTGAAATGCCTCATGGAACCCTCGGTGACTCGTCGAAACCCTCTACTGCTCAACCAGCTGCTCCGCCATGCGATCAGTGTGGCTTGTGGTTGGAAAGATACTACCTAGACGTGCCGATGTTGCAATCCAGAATTCATGCTCTGGAGGATCAAGTGGCAAAACTCACTAGTCACAATGCGAAGGTGCAACCCACTGACAAGAGACAGCGAACAACAGGTTCAATTCTGTTCAAGAACGTCGAGTCGGCTACAGCAATTGTCAATTCGAAATTGGCATAGCCCGAGCAACCTCGCTGGTATAATTGTCCCCTGTTTATATGTGACACATTCATAAGCTCTGTTTACAGCGTGGATTCATGTTGACACATAAGCATGCATTGCTGTATATAATTTCGTTTTGATAAATCGAATTTCGTTATCATTTTAGTTTTTGATTTGATCCTATTAATCATAATGTGTATTTGATTGTTTTAAATTGGTTGCAATTGAATGTTCTGTTGTATCTATTTTAGACACAAACTGTTTTGCATTCCAAATTTTGAAACACGATCTATGTTTTGATCTGAATTGGTTATGATGCACATGATGGGTAAACGATACTTATCTGTTACAATTTTATTTACATATGACTTTGACCAGCTCGGATGCGGTTTGGATTATGTTTAAAAAAGGATGTTGTTTTACATTTACCCAAATCGTGAAATAATACAAATCGTAACAGCCATGCAAGTCCCAGCCAGTCAATTCGTTGTGGATCGTCGACCCTGTTCCCTTTTGAATGGAAATGACAATGGATATTCAGTTACGAATGGATTTGTAAAACGGAAATGATCATGCCCAGGATGACGAGTTGTTCTATATTTGACTTAAAGCCGATTTTATTTGATTGCTGCTCAGCTTATGGTTATCTATGCTGTTGGATTTTGACTGTGTAACACCCAACAATCTAAATCTATGGTAAAGATGGTTAATTTTCATTTTGAATGTATCGTAACAGCCTTTCCATATCGGTATTTGATTGAAACGACATGAACTTTATGTATATTGTTACAGCTGTAACAAATCTATTTTGTGTTCAATTGTATCGATTATAATTATGTTGTGGCATATCATGTCTTATATGATTACGATTCTGTTCGATTATGGTTGTATTGATTACGATTACATCGTATCATTATATGATTTGATTCACTGCTTAATTTTGTTTGATACAAAACAGGCCTGTCAAGATTTGACCATGTTTTATGGTAACTAAAAACAGAGCATTCTTTACTCTGTTTCGATTGCATTCGTTTTGATATTGTTTAATTTGAATGATAATTTCAATTGAATCATTAGTATTTCATTTTTTGATGATTATTAAAAGATGATTGGATTTGATTTCATTTGATTGCTACCTGATTCCATATGCTATTTTAGACTAGCTATAGAATCAGATGATTATGTAGCTAAGTCTGTAGAATCAATTTTTTATTGTTTTCTTGATGAAATATCTTTCTAATTGGATATTTGTGTTCTATTGCAGGTAAATTCGAATTGCAATTGAGTTGTTGAGCAGTTAGGGGATGTTTCAAAAATTTTACTTGCATTTTATTTTCTTAGTTTAAGAGATTTTGGGGTTTTTCCCAGATTATGTAAAACTGTTTGATAATTATCCACAGGGATGTTTTACCCTGTGGAGAAACTTATATATACCTATGATTTTTGTAATAATGTTCATCCTCATTCGTGGGAGAACAAGGATATGGAGTTCTGATACAGACTAGAGCATAATTGATGCTTTGTCACAGCGTTATCTTCTCAATATATCAACATTTTGTTTCATGTTTTGTATATCACTTTGCTTATGGTTTATGACTACTTTAGCTATCTAAATCAAATGCAAATGATATAATTTTATTACTATTATCCATATCTTGTCTCTTCCAAATAGATAAAAGACATAACAATTGTTAATTCAATTTGTGAATGACAGGTTTATCTTCTTCATAAATTGAATTGTTATATATAAGCCCTTGCATAACAGGTTTCCCTTATTGCAGAAATTTATAATCATAAGATTGTTATGATTTTCTTTTATGTCTTGTTTGTCCTGTAAAACACGTCAGGAAGAAGCACAACCAATCGTTTTCGAGAAGCTTATGGACTAACCGGTGCGAATTTCTTCCTCCGACCAGCTTAGAAGTCATCATACACAGGGTAGACTTGGAGTGTTTCCAGGTCAACTAGTTTGTTGTTTACTGTTTTCATTAAGTAGTTTAATTTAGATATAATCTTAATTAGATTTATATTAGATTGTTTAATTTCAGTAAATTATATTAGATTGTTTAATTTCACTAATGTTTATGTCTTGTTCATAAAATATAAAAATCAAAAAGATCCTTGGCTGTCTTAGGGCAGAAAATACATGAGTTTTGCAGGTTTTAATCAAATCTGTAGATTGTTTATAGTGTACATTTGTGAATAAGTAATATTGCAGCTGATAATTAGATAGTTGATTTGAGTTATTACCATAGTAATTAGTGGATTGTATGTAATAGTTAGAATAGTTTATATTTAGTATATTAGTTCCTTTTCTTTGTTTTATTAGTTTCTAGTTTCTTTTATTTTAGTTAGTTTCTTGTATTTAGTTATAGTTAGTTTATTCTATTTACTTTAGTTAGATTACTTAGCTCAGATCAATTCTCTCTTTGGTTTTCATAGAAGACCTTAGAGCGGCCAACGGAGCCATTAAACTCGTCAGGGTGGTCCATTCCAAACGGCTTGGGTTATTTAGACAACCCCAGACCGGTTCCACTCTCCCAGTTGACGGACGGTCAATTTCGCTCGTCAACAAATGGCGCTAGAAGGAGGGCCTGAACTTAATTAATGGCATGAGGCGGTTGCAAGGCTCCTCCTCCACCTAATCTCACCCCTATAGTGACTATAATCCGTTCAAAAGATAATATCCCCCCTCAAACAGCAACTACTTCAACCGAAGATCCACAGATCACAGTTGAGCCAGCAACCCCTAATCCTACAGGTGGTGATTTTCAAGAGATCGTTCGTCAATCTCTTATCAAAACACATA
>JASDQU010258927.1:15874-30326 GCA_032191745.1 Picea mariana | reverse complement strand
ACAAGTGCAGAAGTTAGGTAATGAAAATAAATCTCTGCAAGATAAAATCATTTCAATTACTAATCAAGTGATTGAAATAGATCAGTTCAAGACTAAAGCATCAGAAATATATACAAATATTGAGGAAGAACAACAGAAGGTATTCTGTAATCTGGAAATCATCCAGAATTATTATCAAGAATCTAAAAGATCTATGGACAAGGCAATGCAAAAAGAAAAAGAAGCAAAGCAGCAAGAAATTCTTTTCAAAAGATAATAACTGCTTTACAAAAGAAAGAAACTGGAAAATCACATAAATTATCCATTTCAGAGCAGTTGAAAGGAGATATTATGATTAAGGTTTGGGGAACTAAATTGGAAGAATATAAAAGAATTACAAAAGAGGTCAATGAAGATTGTCAAAAAATCTTCAATGTTATTGAAAAAGACTCAGCACAGATCGGGACAGATGATTGTTCTGAGTTGTTAGGAGAAATCGACTTTAACAGATATCAACTGAAAACAAAAGAGGAACTTGAAGAAAAGAAAGCAGAAATCTCAAATATCAAAATGGTCAATATGGCAGAAATCGAGAAGTTGATGATAGCTTCCAATTCAAAGTTGGAAAAAGTTAGGTCCACGGAGAAAACAATTGCAACCCAGTTGCCAGGTCTACAAAGAAGTTTCTTCTCTTTTGAAGCAAATGAAGTACCAGAGGCTCCTAAAGTCTTGGTAAACTTTTTAGAGAAGTATGTTCAAGATATTGAAGCAGATAAAGGAAGTTCTTCGACTCAAAGTTAAAACTTTGTAAATATTTCTATTTTTAGAATTTTGAAATAAATTGTAAACGGTTGACATTAGTTTATGCAACCGAAAGATTAGGAAGTTGGTTAGATACCAACGGAAAATTTTGACAGAAATGTATAAATATAATTTCAAGAGGCTGAAAGAGGGCTTCAGAAATTTTGGAAAAAGTCCATTTTTGTACTATCAACTTTGAAGTTTAAGGGAATATAAATCGCAACAAGATTCTGAATCCTGCAATTTCGTGACTATGTTTCTTCCCCTGTATATCATTATTTGTTAAATCTTCTTCTTAATGTGTGTTTCTAGCAAGTGAATTAATTTGAAATTATATGCAATTGTTGTTTATTGTTTCAGATTGGTTTGGATGTTGAATGTGTTATAGTTTTTCCTCTGAAATTACTTTAGTGATTTTAAGACCTGTAACCTTCTGTTGCTTAATATTTCTTTTTGTTAGAAATCATGTGTCTCTTTCATTGCTGTTAACTGAAATATAAGATTATTTCCAGATAAAAGCCTTATATTTCTCTCTGTTGTGTTTCATTGTCTACAATTTCAAAATTGTCACAAAACTAGGAAACGGCCTTAGTTGTGTCTTTACATTACTGTTTAGATTTTAAAGTTGTTTCATTAATATCTTTTCTGAAAGTCTGAAGTAACAAATATATAAAAAACCCCTTTACAAATATTTAAAACCCTATTACCCATGACAATTCCTAATGGTAGACAACCTAACGTAGAACCTGGTCTACAGGATCAAACTAGCATTACACTAAACTTATTTAACACCATCTTACAAACTGCAACAAATAGAACTGAGTTAGAACGATTGTGGGCAGCGATTGTACGTGATATAACCATCCAGGAACAACGGGAAGCAAGACAGAGACAGTTGAGAAACTGAATCTGATCTAGTTTTTTCTTTGTTTCTTTGTTTTAAAAGTATTATCATATTTGGATACCTTGACGGTGTGTTTTATAGCCTTAAAACACAAACTCAGGAACAACATCTTTTTTGGCGCCGTTGCCGGGGAGCGAAGAAACGAATTAATTCCCTGGGAAAAAACGACATTGACACTTTCTGTTGTTGATAGTGAACAATAACAGAAAAATTTATAAGGCTAATCATCTTTCACTTGGCGACTCCACGTTAAATAAACTGGCTAATAGCCGTAAAAATACCCAAAAAAACCCGGATACCAAATAGACCTCGCCAGTCTCAAATCCGGAGAAAATCTTAAAATCAAGAAAATCTTTAAAACAAACCCTTTTATCAACTTTTAATACAGATCAGTCTAATTTTACAAAATCAGATTCTTCTGAATCTCTTAAACGATCACTTTCATTACCACCTTCTTTTGACACCTTTTATTTTCCCGAAGTTTCGTCTCCTATCTTCCAAGAATCTTCTCCGAATACTGTCCCAAATTCAAGTCCAAATCTAACCATGGCGGGACAAAATGTTGGAGGAGGTGGTGGAGGTGGAGGGAATCAAATACCAGTTCCCGTTATTTTTGCCAAAGTCGCCGCTAGGTATGCTCCCCTAGTTCTTCCTTCCCCTCTTCATGATCTTCCAGAAAACTATATGAAGAGCCTCCCTAAATTTACAGGGGAGGGTGATCTAACCGCACAAGAACATATTAATTTTTTCGATCAATTTGCAGACATTCTTGGAATAGAACATGAAGATGTTTATTCCAGATTACTTGTTCAAACTTTTGAAGGACGGGTAAGAACTTGGTTTAGATCCTTACCAGCTGGGTCATTAAGATCTTATGAAGAGCTGGAAAGTGATTTCATCAGACAATGGGGTGAGAGAAAATATCACCTCTACTACCTAACAGAATTCGGAGCACTAAAAAAGAAAAATTCTAAATCAGTATTGGAATTTACACAAAGATTTAATAAACTATATAACAAAATTCCAGCTGAAGTTAAGCCATCACAACCTTTAGCCAAAGTAACTTATGTTGGTGCTTTCGATCCTGACTTTGCTTTATTATTGAGGGAGAGACGATCATTAGATCTCCCTAAGATGCAAGATGATGCTGTAGAAATTGAATCTAATATGATGGCATCTGGAAAGCTTAAAGCAAAGACAGAAAATGTTAATAAAGAAAAGAAAAAATTTAAAGAACAAGGTGAACCTTCTGGGTCAGGGAAATCTGTTGGAGATAGAATAGATGAGATGGCTAGGGTCATCCAACAACTCTCCAACAAAATTTCTAAAATGGAGCTAGAAAAACCTAGAAGGGGTAATTTTCCCAAAAAGGATTTCCGAAAAAATCCTGAGACACAAGGACCACATAAAACGATAAAAAATGAAGATCAAAAAGTTCAAGCACCTTTTAAAACTGAAGATTATATTGGAGAAGAAGATTTTGGTGAATTTGAACAGTTGGACGAAGATATTGATTGTCTTGGTGATGATAACAGGTATCCTTATGTGTCTAGACAAGATTATGAGGCATCGTTGATGAAGGAAAGTAAATCAGAAGATATAGTTAGTAACAATGCAACTGATGATCATGCATATCAAAGTGTTGCAGATGACATCATTGCTGATTTGCAGGGAAGATATAATCTAAGGTCGAGAAATAAAAATCTTCCTAATGTTCAAGCGAAAAAGGTTTTTCTTAGAAATGATACAAATGAGGAAAACCCTAAAGTTGCATATAAACAGTCTGCAAATAGAAATATAATAGATAACCCTGTACAGTTAGAGTCAGTAGGAACTAACCCTGTAAATATTCAAACCCCTGTAAAAGAAAATAAGGTTACACCACAACGAAAAAATGAGAAAAAGGTTATGGAAGCTCCACATATTGAGAACAACAAGGCCATAGGAAATTTTAACTTAGAAAACAAAATAAGCAAGATTAAAATTCCTATCCCCCTTGTCGAATTAGCCAAAAATCCGGTATACCGGAAACAAATAGCTAAAATGATTAATTTTTCTGAAAAGGAAAGTCAAGCGGACACAATTAATTTAGAAGACGATAAACCTATCATATCTTTCGGTCCGCATGTAGAAGGTCCCAAAGATACTGTAGCACCTTTTTATATCACACTTACTATTTTTGATCACCTTTTACACAATTGTATGTTAGATTCTGGAGCTTCACATAATGTCATGCCCAAAGCAATAATGGATAAACTTGGTCTTGAAGTCACTAGACCATATGGTGATTTGTACTCTTTTGATTCTAGGAGGGTTAAATGCATAGGAATGATCAAAGCCTAGTGGTTAACTTAGCTCAGATACCCTCTAAAAACATTCTTATGGATGTGGTAGTTGCAGATATTCCACCAAAATATGGAATGTTGTTATCTAGATCTTGGGGTGCTAAACTTGGAGGATCCATCCAGTTAGATATGACGTACGCGATGATCCCTGTTTTTGGAGGACAATTCACTCATCTATACAGGGAAACTCGAATGGCATTCACTGTGAGTGACCCTAAAAATCCTACAAATCACCCAGTGTATATCGCAGACCAAGATTTAGGGAAATGTATTTTATCGTTAGATGATGATTTCGAGATAGATGTAGATAATAAAGATATCGAAGAAAAAGTTCAAAAAAACGAAATAAAAGAAAATGTATATAGTATTGGTACATGGAAGATGTTTTTTGATGGAGCTTCTTCTTATCTCGGAGCTGGAGCTGGAGTACTCCTTATTGCTCCTGACGATCAATTTGTTATACCTTTTTCTTATAGGCTCCACTGGTATATAGACTGTACAAATAATGTATGTGAATATGAGGCTTTAGTACTCGGTTTAGAAGCTGCTAGAAAAATGAAAATTAAAAATATTGAAGTATTCGGCGATGCTGAATTGATCATAAAACAAGTAAACCGGCAATACCAAGCAAAACATCCTAAATTAAGGACTTATAGAAACTGTGTATGGGATCTAGTTGAGAATTTCTTCACTTCTGTGAATTTCCATTTTGTCCCTAGATCCGAAAACCAACAAGCCGATGCCTTAGCTAAAGTTGCTTCAACATTTATCCCCCCAACATCTTTTAATTTAAAATACCATATTCAAATGAGGCATCGCCCTTCCATACTTGATAATGTGCAACATTGGCAAGTCTTCGAGGATGACGAGAAACTCAGAAAATTTCTTGAATCTTTAGATGAATTTTCATAAACATATAATGATCAGGAGAATCAAAATGATCCTTTTTGGATCATGCAGGAAGGTGAAGATGAAAAAGAATTTCATGATAAAATAGTTGATCATCGGATGCTTGTTTTAAAAAAAATCAAATCCCCAAGGGTTTGATACCTTTAGAAAGACTCTTTAATAAAGATGGCATACCTTCTAAGACTACTCTACAACCTCAACCAGAAGAGGTTGAAGACTGTAACATAGGAACTGTAGATAATCCTAGAATGGTTAAGTTATCTAAATTTTTGTCAGTTGAAAATAAAAACAAATATACATAATTATTAAAAAAATATAAATATGTGTTTGCATGGTCTTACGAAGATTTGAAAACTTATGACACCTCGGTGATAGAACACAAAATCCCACTTAAACCAGGTGTTAAACCTTTCAAGCAAAAACTCAGACAGTTTAACCCGATCTTACTACCTGTCATTGAGAAAGAAGTTAAAAAACTTTTGGATGCTAAAATTATTGTTCCTTTGAGATATTCTGATTGGGTTGCCAATTTAGTACCAGTGAGGAAGAAAAATGGAGAGATCAGATTATGCGTTGACTTTAGAAATTTAAATAAATCTTCTCTTAAAGACAACTACCCTCTACCAAAAATGGATCATGTGCTGGAAAAAGTAGTAGGGGCTACTAGGATGTCCATGATTGATGGCTTTTCTGGATATAACCAAATTGTTGTTAGTGAACCTGATAAGGAAAAGACTGCTTTCACCACTCCTTGGGGTACTTTTATGTATGATAAAATGTCATTTGGATTAATGAATGCAGGAGCCACGTTTCAACGAGCAATGGATATTGCCTTTATCGGAGAACGAGATAAGTTTGTAGTTATATATCTGGATGACCTTACTGTGTTTTCAAAATCAGATGAAGATCACATTATTCATTTAAATCAAACTTTTGAAAAATGTCGTAAGTATGGTCTTTCATTAAATCCAAAAAAATCTCATTTCGCCATGCAGGAGGGCAAATTGTTAGGTCATATAGTATCCCGAGATGGTATAAGAATTGATCCGAAGAGAGTAGAGGCCATAGAAACATTAGCTATTCCTAGAAATGTTAAAGAGATTCAATCCTTTTTAGGAAAAATAAATTTTTTGAGAAGATTCGTTCCTAATTTTGCTGAAATTGTTAAACTAATAACAGATATGCTCAGGAAGAACAACGAAGTTAAATGGACAACAGAAGCAAGGGCATCATTTGCTCACATTAAAAAAGTTATAAGTGGAGCTTCGGTACTAGCAAGTCCAGATTATCTTAAGGAGTTCTTCATTTTTTCATTTGCTTCAGAACATACATTGGTTGTTGTTCTTCTGCAAAAGAATGAAGAGGGTTTTGAGCAACCCATCTCTTTTTTCAGTAAGAGCCTCCGAGACGCTGATCTTAAATACAATATAATGGAAAAACAAGCTTACGTAATGGTTAAAGCATTGAAGGCTTTCAGAACATATGTATTACATTCCAAAATCATTGCATATGTACCTACCAGCGCTGTAAAGGATATCTTAGTACAAGCTGACAGTGAGGGTAAGAGAGGTAGATGGCTTGCGAAAATTCAGGAATTTGACTTGGAGGTCAAGCCAACTCAATTAGTTAAAGGACAGGGTTTAGCTAGACTGCTAGTTGAATCTAATTTTCGGGCTCTTGGAATGAACAACGCTCAAGAGGAAGAAGGATGGATAGATATGAATGAAATCGATGATCAAATAACTGAAAATAAGATTGAGGACAAATTAATTTCATCTGATTGGTATAAAGATATAGTAACATATCTTTTAACTTTGAAATGTCCATATGAATTGTCGGCTTCCAAAGCTAGAACATTGAAATTGCATGTAGTTAAATATTGCATTTCTGAGAAAAAGTTATACTGGAAAGACCCCCTTGATTTCCTCTTAGTTTGCTTGGTTGAATCAGAGACAGAGGAAGTCATTAGTCAGTTTCATGAAGGGGTCTGTGGAGGGCATCATGCTTGGAGAGAAACAGCATACAAAATTTTAAGGGCTGGTTATTATTGGCCCAAGTTGTTTCCTGATGTAAATGTTAAGATAAGGGCTTGTAACCCTTGTCAATTTTTCACTGGAAAATAGAAGTTACCAGCTATGCCATTAGTTCCAATCAAAACAGAAGCACCTTTCCAGCAATGGGGGCTTGATTTCATTGGTGAGATAAATCCACATTCAAGCGCTCAACATAGGTGGATTTTCACTGGCACAGATTATTTTACCAAGTGGGTGGAGGCTATTCCTACCAGGAAAGCCACTGATTCAGTGGTTATAGAATTTTTGGAAGAGAATATATTGGCAAGATTTGGATGTCCTAGAAATATAGTAACAGATAACGCTCAAGCTTCAAGTCAATGGCAATGATCAATTTTTGTCAAAAATATAACATTGTACTAGGACATTCCACAGCATATTATCCACAAGGAAACGGTTTGGATGAATCTTCTAATAAGAGTTTGATCAGCATAATTAAGAAAGTCTTAAAGGAAAATAAAAGATCTTGGCACTTACATTTAAAGTATGCTTTATGGGCAAATCGAATAGGAATGAAGAAATCTATTGGTACCTCACCATTTCAAATGGTTTATGGTACAGACGTGGTATTACCCATAAACTTAGCACTTCCTGTAATGAAGCTGTGGAAGGATGAGAAGGAAGAGCCAAATCCTCTCACTAGAAGAATAAACCAATTAATTGAAGTCCAGCAGCACAGGGATGTAATAGACAAAAAGCTATAGAAGTACGAGGATAATATGAAGCTGTTATTTGATCGAAAGGCCAAGAACAAAAATTTTCTTCCAGGAGATCTAGTTCTAAGGTGGGATGCTCGAAAGGAAGATTCAGGTAAAAACGGTAAATTTGATCACATCTGGTATGGACCCTTTAAAATATCCTCTTCTGAAGGTAAAAACTCTTTTCTACTGAAAAATTTAGATGGTAAGATCCTAAATGCTCCTGTTAATGCACGATTCTTAAAGCATTACATGGAATAAAAATAATAATAATAATAAATAAATAAATAAACATTTGTATATATATATAAATAAATAAATAAAAATTAAAATAAAATAAAATAAATGTGTACATACATGTTTCTTTCTCAAATTGTTAAAAAATAAAAAATTGTTATGTCAAAAATAAAAATTTTGTAAAATCATAAAAATATAAATAAAAATAATTTTGTGTCTCTGAGATAGTTTTTGGCTGAGCAGTCGGCTAGAAGCCTGTCTAATCTTCGTATCTTCGAAGACATAAGACTAAATGCCCTGCTTTCCTGTGCAGTTATATCTCAAGTCTGTAAATACATACCTTTGGCATGTTTTGCATATGAGTTTGACAAATTAATATAAGAGTATTCTGAAGTAAAGTTTGGATATTAAGTCATGTGTTTGAAAGTTGAAGAGATTTTGTTTTGGTTTTGAAATTTATCAAATGATTGAATTCAAATAGGTCAATATTCATCTTTTTCCTCTCAGACTAAAAATGGTTAAGTTTGAGATTAAATCTGTATATCTTAAGTTGTTTAACAATTTGTCTGAACTTTTTAGCTTGCTCAAAAGAAGATCCCTTGAAAAGGTTTTCCCTTTTTCTCTATAGACTTAGGAAGTTTTGAAGGTTGAGAAAAAGTGGCCTAGAATAATCAAAACAAGTTGACAAACCTTAATTATAAAATTTTACACAGATCACCAACCCTGATATATTTAATATCACTGATTGCCCCCGCTTCGTAAGCCTAAGCTAAACATAAGACAGATGGTGAAAGGAAATTCATAATTGATTGCCCCCATCTAGTCATACAGACGACGAAAGGAAATTCATTTAAATGATTGCCCTCGTCTGAAAATATAAAATAGATAACTTCACCGGGGTACTGAACATACCTGCTGGCAGTGAAGAAATGTCTAAACATAAAATTAGCATTTGAAGCGATGAAAGGAAATTCATTAAAGAGGGACAGATAACTTCACCAGGGTACTGAACAGGCCTGCTGGCAGTGAAGCAATGTTTGAGGTATCTGTAAGGTTGTTACACTTATCTATAACTCTATTCTAGTTGCCAATTTTTCGAAAACTGGATATTCGTCTTAGGTCAAATAGAGCTTCCCAGTTTTAAATTGATGAATTTTGTTTCGATTGATGCAAGCTGAAATGTTCAGTAATCTGTTGAGCTTCTAAAGATTGTTCTAACCATCTCAATACTAACTCAATTTTAGAATGAGAAGGAAAATTTTGAAGAAGATCATAATTGAATTTCAATAAGGGATAAGTTTTGAAAAGATTTTCAAAGACTGTTCGTGTTCTCTTTTCTTACTTTTGAACAGTTTATCAGAGACAAACTTTGACCCCATTACCCAATGTAGGCACTGAATCTGCATGTTCTCCTCGTCCAGCAGGGAGAGGAGGTCCCCAGTTGGAGCCTATGTTGAAACAGATCTTGATTTTTTGACCTTAAGGATAAAATTTTTTTGTATCTTTGAGTCTTTGCATTATATAAATTTTTTAAAAAACAAAACATTTCATCTCCGATGAATTCAAAATGCCTTTATGGTTCATTTTTGGATAAAGATCGATTAAAATCGAAACGAACATATGTTCCAAACACTTTTTCAAATGATTTTTTAAATGAACAGTAATGTTAAATTCACATCGGGATATCGGGATTCAGAGTTTTGAAATAACAATGTTCAACACAAATCAAATAGCGAAATCCCGATCCCCGATTTCCCGATACATTAATCCTTAATTAAAAAACATTATTTACTTAAATCAGATTTAAAAAGGGTTTAAAACTTTAAGTTAATTTCATCGCAAAATCGGGATTCGCGATTTTGTAAGAACAAAGAAACTTGTCATCAAATGTTCCGATTTACCGATCCCCGATTTACCGATTTCCGATTAAGCGAGGTTTGGGAATAATTTAATTACTGTTAAGCATGATTAAGAATAAATAATCATATCAGGATATCGAAGTTCGCGGTTTTATGAACATCAATTTTCATGACCTCAGATTCCCCGATTTCCCGATCCCCGATTTCCCGATATCCGATTTCCTGATTAATGAAATCCCAAAAAAGTTAATCTCGATTAATTAAGATAATAAAATTGTTTTAACTTAAATAATGCATCGCGATTTCGGTGATCGGGGTTCTGCGATGATTTATTTTCTTGACATCAAAAGTTTCGAAACCCCGATGAAAGTGTTTTTAAATTTAAATTAAGATTAACGCTAATTAATCATATAATAGAAACAAAGTTTAAAGGTTAAACTTTAATAAATGATCTTTAATTCAGCAATTATCCAATTTGTTAAAGTTTCTATTATATTCAAAAATATTCGAAAAGCTCAAGTACAAATATTAAATGCATATATTCGCAGATATCTTTTGCATTTATTTCATAACAGAGTACAAATCTCGAGGATTTTATGATATATTCGAAATAACTTTTGAAACGTTTACATTATTTCAAAGCCAAATTCTGCTATGTTACAGGTATTCAAGCGAACACAGAGCTATGGCACCCAAAAAAGATTCAAAGAAAACCGAAGAGCAACCGGAAGGCGATATTAATTCAGACACTATTGCAGCTGGGGTAGTACACTCTGTTAAATCATGGGCTGCAATTGCAGAAAAAATGGAGGAGGAACTTACATATGCGGATAATGGTACGGACAATCATCTCCGAGACATCGTCGAAACTGGGCTTCATAAGGTTGCAGCACGTCCGAGACTGGTTTCATATACCGACATGGTTGCCTGGGCACTAGATAAAGTGGATGTTCCGACCAGAAGTATCCTGAACGAGCAAAGAGTTGTTATCGTCTCATTCAGGCCCGAACATATCCAAGTAATGTATAAGCTATCGCCCAACTATAGGCACACTTTTAATTCTGAGTTTTTAGTTGCATTTCAACAAAAAGAGTGCGTTGAAGGTGGCCAAACATACCCTGACATGATAAAAGGATGGGCCAGAGATGAAAACAAATTTAGGGCCGATTTACATGGGATATATGCTACAGCTTCATTAAATGAATATATGGTGTATTTAGCAATGATGTTATGTAGACTATATAGGAAAAATGATCCTTATCACTTTAGTGCATAATGGACACCCTTCCTAGAAGAAGTTTCAGAGGGGCGCAGTTTCAATTGGCATAAGATTTTATCAGATAACATCACTTCAGAGGTTATGAGTTATCAAACAGCTAGGTCAAAGGGACAGTCAGTGGCCTTTTATATGTCAGCTTATATAATGGATGCCATTTGCTTCAAGACTCCTTTCCCATTAATGAATTGGAGTTGGAATGCTTCTTGTACAGAGCCTGTTCATAAATACCATTCATCTCTGTGGGAAGAAAATGCCAAAAATAATTTTTATGAAATCTTCCATTATGTAATTATTCCTCTACACAGAATTTTCTTTGGATGCGATCCTCCTCGCATTTCCAATACCATAATAGAAAACCTAAAATCAGTTGCTGACTGGTTCATCGAAGAAAATTTTTCCTATGTGAGAGTTTATGGATGTTCTATTCCGCCACATGCTCTACCCAAAATTTTACCAGACAGGTTAATATGTAGAGAAGTGGCTTATCAGTTGATAAATGGTGGTATTGGACTAGATTTGAAAACTCAACAGAAGAAGGCATGGCCATCTTTTCCGGTTTATCTAGGGAAATTTGTTTTATTAAACATAGGTCATTCTAAGTCAGAAGCTGAATCATTGAGTGAAGTAAAATTAGTGGATATAGAACACAAGAAACATGACCCATATCAAATAATTAATCGGCATGTCACACAATGTGGGTTGAAACCATTATTCAGTATGATACAAGTGATAAAGGTAAATTGAAAGATTTTGAGATTCCTCCTCAGAATACAGAAAGTTCACAGATCAAGGAAACACAGACAGAAAAGGGAAAAGGAGTAGAGACAAATCCAATAAACCTTGATGATATTACAGAAAATGTTGGGGGAACAGCTTCACAGGAACTTGGGAGTCCCATTACAGCATTAACCCCACTGCAGGATACTTACGGAACCCCTCACGAAGGAATTCTGTACGTAAGTGACTTAGAACCAATCAGCAGAGATGAAATACCTTCATCGGATTATTTTTTCAGCAAAAAACGGAGAGCTGTGTTGAAACAGGAATTACATCATGTAGGAGAAAGAACAGTCAAAAAACATAAAATTATTATTGATGGAAAGAAGCCGAATGAAAGTGAATTTTCTACAGAGTTAGCAGGAACTATGGGGGCTATAGCATCAGCCAATATGTACTCTGTAGGAAATTTAATCACTATGATAGAGAAGAAGGATCGAGAAATTACACAGTTGCAGGACAGGTTAAAGGAAAGTGAAAAAATGATTGGATGGGGAATACAAAAAGGTCTAGAACAGGCTAGACTTAAAGATATACAAGATATCCAAAAGTTAAATGAAAACTTGATTGAAGCGAAACAGATGATTCAAATTACCCAAGAACAAGTGCAGAAGTTAGGTAATGAAAATAAATCTCTGCAAGATAAAATCATTTCAATTACTAATCAAGTGATTGAAATAGATCAGTTCAAGACTAAAGCATCAGAAATATATACAAATATTGAGGAAGAACAACAGAATGTATTCTGTAATCTGGAAATCATCCAGAATTATTATCAAGAATCTAAAAGATCTATGGACAAGGCAATGCAAAAAGAAAAAGAAGCAAAGCAACAAGAAATTCTTTCCAAAAGATAATAACTGCTTTACAAAAGAAAGAAACTGGAAAATCATAGAAATTATCCATTTCAGAGCAGTTGAAAGGAGATATTATGATTAAGGTTTGGGGAACTAAATTGGAAGAATATAAAAGAATTACAAAAGAGGTCAATGAAGATTGTCAAAAAATCTTCAATGTTATTGAAAAAGACTCAGCACAGATCGGGACAGATGACTGTTCTAAGTTGTTAGGAGAAATCGACTTTAACAGATATCAATTGAAAACAAAAGAGGAACTTGAAGAAAAGAAAGCAGAAATCTCAAATATCAAAATGGTCAATATGGCAGAAATCGAGAAGTTGATGATAGCTTCCAATTCAAAGTTGGAAAAATTTAGGTCCACAGAGAAAACAATTGCAACCCAGTTGCCAGGTCTATAAAGAAGTTTCTTCTCTTTTGAAGCAAACGAAGTACCAGAGGCTCCTAAAGTCTTGGTAAACTTTTTAGAGAAGTATGTTCAAGATATTGAAGTAGATAAAGGAAGTTCTTCGACTCAAAGTTAAAACTTTGTAAATATTTCTATTTTTAGAATTTTGAAATAAATTGTAAACGATTGACATTAGTTTATGCAACCGAAAGATTAAGAAGTTGGTTAGATACCAACGGAAAATTTTGACAGAAATGTATAAATATAATTTCAAGAGGCTGAAAGAGGGCTTCAGAAATTTTGGGAAAAGCCCATTTTTGTACTATCAGCTTTGAAGTTTAAGGGAATATAAATCGCAACAAGATTCTGAATCCTGCAATTTCGTGACTATGTTTCTTCCCCTGTCTATCATTATTTGTTAAATCTTCTTCTTAATGTGTGTTTCTAGCAAGTGAATTAATTTGAAATTATATGCAATTGTTGTTTATTGTTTCAGATTGGTTTGGATGTTGAATGTGTTACAATTTTTCCTCTGAAATTACTTTAGTGATTTTAAGACCTGTAACCTTCTGTTCCTTAATATTTCTTTTTGTTAGAAATCTTGTGTCTCTTTCATTACTGTTAACTGAAATATAAGATTCTTTCCAGATAAAATCCTTATATTTCTCTCTGTTGTGTGTCATTGTCTACAATTTCAAAATTGTCACAAAACCAGGAAACGGCCTTAGTTGTGTCTTTACATTACTGTTTAGATTTTAAAGTTGTTTCATTAATATATTTTCTGAAAGTCTGAAGTAACAAATATATAAAAAACCCCTTTACAAATATTTAAAACCCTATTACCCATGACAGTTCCTAATGGTAGACAGCCTAACGTAGAACCTGGTCTACAGGATCAAACTAGCATTGCACTAAACTTATTTAACACCATCTTACAAACTGCAACAAATAGGACTGAGTTAGAACGATCGTGGGCAGTGATTGAACGTGATATAACCATCCAGGAACAACGGGAAGCAAGACAGAGACAGTTGAGAAACTGAATCTGATCTAGTTTTTTCTTTGTTTCTTTGTTTTAAAAGTATTATCATATTTGGATGCCTTGACGGTGTGTTTTATAGCCTTAAAACACAAACTCAGGAACAACACCAAGTTCAAGCCCATTTTCTTCTTCAGTAGTCTTGGTGAAGAAGAAGGATGGAACGATGAGAATGTGCATTGACTTCTGGGCTTTGAATAAAAAGATGATCAAAAACAGGTATCCCATACCCAGGATTGATGAGTTGCTGGATGAGTTGCATGGAGCTATATATTTCACAAAAATTGATCTTCGCTCGGGCTACCATC
>JASDQU010258927.1:0-15774 GCA_032191745.1 Picea mariana | reverse complement strand
AGAAATGAAATCCTTCCATGATGGAAATACATTACCCACATTTTGTGTTCCTTTTTGCAGCTTGCTCTGCCACCAGATAAGAGTTGTACCTGCAAGTCTCAAAGATGCCAACTTGATTCGTGTGGCCTCATCCTCGATCTGTTGCACACTGCAGTATACCTCCATCTGCCTGATCTAGTTATCAAGTTTTTCTGCGTTTACTTCACCATCATATATGGGCAACTCAAATTTTACATCAAGTTTTAACAATGGCATTTCATGTTTATTCTTATGAACATTTTTCTTTCCACTAAATTGAGAACTTGAACTTGCAGAAGAAGGAGAAGAAGGAGGTGTTGATGGAGGTGAAGGAGGAATATACGGATGGTCCTCTTCCTCTTCACTTTTTCCCTTTGAAGAATCACCCAAAACTGGTCGCTTTCGTTCCAAGTAATCTTCGTACAAGACTTTCACCATCTCCGACATAGCAAGGAATGTTTTCCGGAACTCTTTCTCATCTTGAGAAATCCCTTCTTCCGATGCCATCTTCTTGCTGTGAGAAGCTCTTTTTCTCAATCCAATTAATGTATTCTCTGCAACAAGCTCGCCTTCACCACGCTGTAGCTTTTCCCTGGTTAACATGCAAAACTCAAATCCAAACATCAACTAGCTCTGATACCACTTGATCCGTAGGATCTTTTAATGACTTATGGTTGAGTTTTAATTTGCATGCGTTAATTAACCACTCGAGAAAAATTAGTGAAAGAATGAGGAAAGAAACGGAATTATGACAGCCATATACATATATGCAGATATGAAATGAATAATAGACAGCAAACCATAACACGCAGATTGATAACGGAGTTTGGCACAACTTTGCCTACGTCTCCGGGCCTTTTTCTCTGTGGGGGAGGCTTCTTTATTTCTGTTCAAAAGCTCAAAAGTACATCGCTGCAATGCCAAATGGCTACAAGACTGATCTGGTCATGTTCTTCCAGATCTCTAGAACCATGCAAAGAAAACGACACGCAAAACGGACGTCCGGAGCTCCCAGAAATGATCCAACAGCGTCTCCTCCTCAAAAGCTTATCTGCCTCAAAATGGCTTTGGCTTGGCTTCTCCTCAGCATAATTCTGCTCTGAATGCCTTTTATGGCCTCAAACATGCCTTGGTTATATAGATGGGAAAGTTGGTTTCTCATCCCCAACTTCCTCCCAAAAATTAGGCTCCAAAACTACCCAATAACTCCCAAAAACAATTAAAAATAGGCTTAATTACCATTAAAACCCAAAAATTGGTTATAAAACCCACTTTATAGTTAGATTTGGGCATAAGCCCCCTTTCCTAAGTGCGAATCCCCAAAAATTAGGCTCCAAAACTACCCAATAACTCCCAAAAACCATTAAAAATAGGCTTAATTACCATTAAAACCCAAAAATCGGTTATAAAACCCACTTTCTAGTTAGATTTGGGCATAATCCCCCTTTCCTAAGCGCACGCCCCCTTAACAGGGTCATATGGGTTCATATGGCCAAGTGCTATCCCAAAGGGCTAAGCGTTGGCCCCTCTCCATACAATACTTTGCAATATATTTTATAATGTGGGTTTTACATCATAAGAAATAATTTGGTGTATTGGCAAAAGACCATTTCTTAAGGTGTTGGGCTTGGTGGTGGTCATGGGTTCAAATCCCATGGACCCCAAAAACAATTTTTTTGAAACATGCCACTTCAACTGATGACTGGGTGCCACGTGGCTGCCCATGACTGGGCCACGTGGTATCTCCCCATTTGTCGGATTAATGCCACTTGTCAGTTATTGACTGGTCCAGTTGCTTGCCACATGTCTGCCTTGTTAGCAAACCTACCCAATCACCATCAGCCAGAGAGTGCCACATCATCTCTTGTACAGTCAGCATGCTGACATCAGCGTTGACTTTTTGACCAGTTGACCTTTGACTTTTTACCTGTTTGGGCTTCCGATCAGAACGCGATAACTTTCACATACAGAGCCCGTTTGACAAAGTAAATATACCACTGGAATCTGGAAGACGAGATGGACACAATGGAATTGGTTTCGTCGGATTCTGAGCACTTTCATTTTTGAGCATTTTTCAAGCCCTGTCAGGCTTATGGATCCGATTTCGGATCACTAGCATAAGTTAACCACTTCATTTTCACTGTAGTGTTCCTTCCAATTCCTTAGAGTAGCTCTAATATCCCCCTTTACCCTATCCGTTTAGCGATACACCATTTCTACCTAGTCCTTGATCTCGACTGCATAGGTGCACTCATCTAGTAGATGGTATGTTATTTCTTCCTGGGCTTTGCAGAGGTGGCACCTTGAGGGTGCATAGAAACCTCTTTTAGCGAGGTTCTCCCAAGTCAATATTTTCTTATGTAGAATCAGCCATTTAATTTTTTTTTATCTTTGTCCATTGTGGGTAATTCCATAGTCGATCCTAGTGAGGTTATGTGTTTCTCTAGGCTTGGCATGCTATATAGTGTCGGGCTTCATTCATAGTGAATTATCCCCCATCTTTTATTCCCCATCGCAGTTGGTCCTCCTCATCAAAGATCAAAATTTTCCTTTTTCCCACTTCCTCCTCTATCTCTTTAACCAGCTGAGTGTCCCGAGTTCTATCTTGAGTTTGGAAATTGTCCCATATTCTCCATTTCGTTATCTCCTCCCTTTGTTTCCAGTACTGAAAAAACTCTTATTTTACCTTGCCCCAGTAGCTCTTATTTCATAATTTCTCTGTCTTGGTTTTCCAACCTGGGTTCTTGCTGCTAAGCATCCTCCCAAAATCTCCTTGTTTGACCATTCCTAATTTCCTAGAAACTGTGATCCTAGATCCACTTTTTATTCCTCCAAGCTAAGGTCCAAATGGCTTATCCTTCTCATGTACCTGTGAACCTGATTAGATCTTGAGGGTTAATACCTGGGGTGTATTTTTCTTTCCAAAGGTTGTCCCGCGACACAGAGTTGTCTTTAACCCATCTCCACCAAAGTTTTGCTCCGTAAGCATCATTTGTTACTTGTGGGTCTTGTAAACCAAGACCCCCTTTATTCTTCGGAGAGCAAAGTTTCTCCCAGGCCACGAGAGCCCATTTCCTCTTATCCTTTGCTCCTCTTCATAATAAGTTTCTTTGGATTGTTCTGATTTTTTGTAAAATGCCTTTTGGGGTGGGAAAGACCGACATTAAGTAAGCTGGGATTGCGTGTAAGATTGTCTTTGTTAGGATTAAACAACCAACTAAATTAGGGATATGTAGGTCCATATTTTGACCCTCTCTTGCATCTTGGTGAGGATCCCTTCCCAAGTTGTATTTTTACTTGACTTGTCCGTTCTTACTTGACTTGTCCGTAAGGGGCACACCCAAATATTTCATGGGAAGGGTTTTCCTCTCAAAGTCCAAGATGTTAGAGAGGTTCCTTTGAACACCAATATTCGTGTTGAAGAAGTAGATCATGGATTTTGAATGGTTTATTTCTGTCCCCGAGGCTTCTCCGAAATTAGCTAATATTTTCTTGTAAGTTGTTGCTTCCTTGGCAGTGGGAATTCTGTGAAGCATTGTGTCATCCAAAAATTTTTGATGTGTTGTTGTTGGGAACTCTTCATACAGTCGAAGACCTTTTATAGTTCCTTTTTTTGTTGCGTCTTTTATGGTTATGCTTAACCCTTCAATCATAAGAATAAATAGGAAGGGGGACAAGGGATCCCCTTGTCTGAGGCCCCTGGAAAGGTAGAAAGGTTTTGTTGGAGCTTCGTTAACCAGTAATGAGAAACTAGGGTCATTACCCATTTTATCCAGTGCTTGTTAAAGCAAAGGCTTCCATTGTTTTTGCCATATAGTGCCATCTTAGTTTGTCATATTCTTTGGCAAAATCCAGTTGAATTATCATGCCCACTTTTTTCCTACTTTTCAGAGTATGAATTATTTCATGGGCTTCAATGATGTTATCCAGAATTTTCCTTCCCTCCAAAAATCTTGACTGTTCCTTTGAGATCATAATGGGCAGTAGGGGTTTTAATCTATTAGCTATAACTTTAGATATTATCTTGTACACTACATTGCAAAGGGTTATCGGTCTAAACTTGTCCAGAGTCCTCGCCTCATTTTCTTTGGGAATCAAAGTGATCAAAGTGGAGTTCAGAGCTTTCAAGATTGAGGCCGAGCGTATTGAATCTTCCACTATGCCATATATATCATATTTAACCACATCCTAGCAAGCTTTGAAGAAGTCCACAATGAAACCATCTGGGCCTGGGGCCTTTCCATTTGGCATTTCCTGGATCACTTGGTCGACTTATTATGGAGAAATCGGTTTGCTTAGATTTATTTTATGCTCCTCTATTACCAATCTAGGGATATGCCTTAAGATTCTATGTATTGCTTCAGTCTGTTCTAGGTTGGGTTCTCTAGCTATGTCTTGAAAATGATTAACTAGAGAACTTTCAATGTCTTGGTGGAAGTATCTCTCTATCCCTTCCTAGTCACAGATCTTTAAGATTTTATTATGAATTATTCTTGCTAAAGTCGACCTGTGGAAGAACTTTGTATTTTTCTCCCCTTCCTTTAACCATTGCACTCTCGATTTCTGTCTCCACAGGATCTCCTCTTGTTTACATATTGCCTCCCAATCCTGAATCAATTGGTTCTCCTGTTTTTTTCTCTCCTCATTGTAGCCTTCTTGGATACATTGTTCCTGAAGCCATCCCATTTTTTCTTCTAGAACTTTTTTAGCCAGGTCAATATTCTCGAAGACTTCTTTATTCCACTGCTTTAATTTTTCCTTTCTGTGATTTAGTCTTCTTTGAAGTCTAAACATTTTTTTCCCATGTTCCTAGATGTTCTATTTCCACCAAACCTTGATGTTCTCCTTGGAGGTTGGGTGCTCAATCTAGAAACTCTCAAATCGGAAAGGCCTATTTTGGGGGGTTACCTGAAATTTTGCCTCCAAAAGAACCGTCCAATGGTCTGAGCCCACCCATGGGAGAATGATACCTTCCATAATTATACCTTTCATGATTATTGATTCCAAGATTAAGAATCTGTCTAATCTCGAGGCTATTTAGTGGTGTCGAGTTATTTTGTTGTTCCAGGTAAACTTCCCATTACTAGTTTGGATATCAACTAGCTTTGTTTTTTCAATGAAGGCTGAGAAGACCTCTGCATCTCTGTCCAGTCTTCGAATACCCCCTTTCTTCTTAACCAAGGTGGCTATTATATTGAAATCATCATCTAAAATCCAATGAGGGTTCCTATTTTGATCCCTTAGGTTTTCTAGGTCTATGATAGAAAAAATTATCTTCCAGTAGTTGAGGGTCATAAACATTAGTGCACATGAGCTTATCTTGATTCCCTATTACTTTCATAATTACTAATAAATAATGCCTTGTTTCTTCTGCTGAGAGCAGGTCCACCTTTTGTGGGTTCCAAAGGGTGAGGATGCCTCCAGCATCATTTTGACTATCAATATCCAAAACATTGTATATATTCCATTTTTTCTTACTTATTTGTGCCATATTCTTTGTTGTACATTTGATTTCCTAAATAAAACATATATCTGGTTTTTCCATTTTTAGTTTATTTTTTAGGATTCTTTGTTTCCTGGGGTTGTTCAAGCCTCTTATATTCCAAGTGATAACCTTCATTTTAAAACATTTGGGGGAGAGGTAGGGAATAACTTTTTGATCTTACCAGAGTTTATCAGAAGCGCTCCTAGTTCCTGCAGGACCACGTTGTTAGAGTTTCTCCCCTTCTTCATTTTTTCTTGCTTTGGTGAGTGTTGTTGTTGAATGTCTCCCACCCTGATACCCAAGGTTCATATTTCTCCATGCATGTGTTTGATTCCTCTTTTTTTTTCTTCCTCCCTCATTAGGAAGAGATATTGAATGTGATCCAGTTGTTCTAAAGGTATGTTGTCCATACGTTATTTTTTGCATTGCTCCAAAATATTTTGGAGGCCTATCCCTTCCTTTTCTACGATGTCTCTAATATCTGGATCCTCGGTTCCAACCTCGCTTGGTGTCATTTCTGTTGGGTATGTGTTATATTCTTTGCATGTGTGTGTGTATGTGGGCGCGTCAGATTCAACAACTGCGTCTGATGATCCCTCTAGTAGGGTTCTTTGTGTCGTGTGCACCGGACGCTTCCTATGGGGGTCCCAGGAGGGGCTAGGTATTTCCCCCACTAGTTACATGCAACATTTAGGGCAGCGCCCCGATTTTTTTTTTTTGGCGGTTTTTTCTATTTTTAGCGGATTTTGTTATTTTTAGTGGTTTTCTAAATTAATCCCGGATTAAGGGATTAGGGTTTTGGTATCTACGGAATACCTAAAAACATTGTATATATTGTATGGTGAATGGTGAAATTCGATATAATGAAATAATAAATGTTTTCCCCAGTTGAGGGTTTCCGCTATAAATCTTTGTGTACTATGTGAATGAGCCATTGATTAATTTATGTTTTGCTTAAGAATCTATATGCATTGCTTTACTTCGCAGGTTTAAAACTTACAATTTCGGAGTCTACATCCCCCTCCTTCATTGGGGTGTTTGTGTCTCAGTTTCCTTCTTTAGTTGAAACTTTGTTGTTACCGAAGGTTTTCTGAGGATTTTGATTCTCCATTGTTTTATTTGTTTCCTTCTCTTCGGGCTCCCTTTCCCCTTACCTTTCATGTCTCGTATCTCCGTCCTGGGTTTGGTTCCGCAGACCTTCGAAGCTATTTTTTTATTCTGGGTTACCATTTGTGGGAGGTTTTCTTTGTCTTCTATTTCCTTTGCCTTTATAATTTGGTCGAACAAAACCTTTCTCATCCAGTTTTGTTTTGTTTTTCTTGTTCCGTCTTTTTGTTTAACAGGCATTCCCTGAGTAGGTGCCTGTGTTCATGACATATTTTGCATATAAATAGGATTTGTTCATAGTCTGTACTTTGGATCCATTCCTAATCCCTAAATTCTAGACATATTGCTTCTGGTAGTGCCCCCGAGACATCCATCTCTATACAAATTCTTGCAAATGAGGTGTACTTTCCTTTTAAGGTTGCATTTGATGCCTTGAAAAAATTTCCCAATTTGTTTCCTATTGCTTCAAAGGTGGATGGTAGCCAGTATTCCAGTGGTAGTGAGTAGATCCTGAGCCAAACTGGCATGCATTTAAAGGTCTCCTTTTTCGGGGGAAAATTTTCCTTCCAAGGTCTCATATACAGTCTAGCTGAGGCATGGAAATAAGGTCCTCCTTCAAACAACTTGTCTATATCTTCTTGATTCATGAATACTGCTGTAAAAAATCCTTTTGATCCTAGGTGTAGATCCGCCTCCCCGCTTGGTTTCCATTGATATTTGATCCTGCTGCACAATATTTTTTTGATGGGCCATAATCCCATAAACTTGCAGATTAGGGTATGCGCCTTCATCTGCTCTCTATATTATTGAGTTTGTGGGTCTTCTAGAACCAATCTTGAGATTATCGTTGTTTTTGGTTTGCATGGATTGTTCCCTCCCCCCAAGTTGGGTGTGAGGGCTCAGTCGCCTTGCCACGGGATTATTTGTTCTCCTCTCATGTTTTTTCTCTTTTTTCATGTTTATCCTCATTTTGCTTTTCTGACACCAACCCTGAAGTCTTTGTCAGTGGAGCCTTAAACCCTACTCCACGTGGGCCTTTCCCTCTATCCACCACCACTTTCTTGTAGGAGGGAGTCCCGCTCCCTCCCCCTTTGATTACCATTATGCTCGATGTTGAACCCTGAAACCTGCTAAAATTGCTAAAGCCCTAACCCTCGCACCAACGCAATTGTCAATTGTCATGTATGTTTGTTAATGAGTTGAGTTTTGTTTAAAGTTTTTTATGTTGTAATACCATAATTTTGGTTCCATAATAACTAAGGTGATCACGAATAAAAGCTATGTGTTAATTTGATGTAATGTAATAAATTAGAAGTCATTATTAATGATTCTAAATTTATTTGATAAATATAGTTTAGAATGTAAGGTTTAATAAATGGGAAAATCCATGATCTACTAATAAAATAAAGCATAATGATTCCCTCAAAACGGATTTTAGGGGAGGGCCATGTGTGACAAGCGATAAGTTTGTTTCATTATAAATAGACTTTTGAAAGGGGAGAATGGATGTCACCTTGTTTTTCATTCATGATCACATTGCCAATACTTATCATCACACTAATGCTCCTCACAACTACCAATTGTAGGTAGCTCCTTCACTCACAAGAGTTACAAAGAGACTTGAGAGGATATCAATGTGTCCAATTAGGTCGAAGTGGTGGTAGTGTCAAAAGAAATTTTGAACTTGTATATTGCAGTTTATGTATTTCTTAAGAGACATTGTGTTCACATCCATACTTGTAAGTTTTTAAGGAATTTTTCTATTGATTTTGGACTTGCTTTGTTTTGAATCTATACATGGGTTGTACATTTTAAGCCACAACCAAATTTTTGTTAATAAAAATAACCATAAAGAATTAAAAAAATACCAAAATTTAAGTCATTTGTCCTTATTTAGATTATACAAATTAAGAAGTAATTATTACAACAATTATATCTAATTAATACATAATTAATCAATTTAAATGAATTTATTACAATGATTTGTACATTGATACGATCCAAATTTAATTGAATATAGTGATACTCAATTAAACGATGGTAACATCAAATCATTTTCATCCAAATTTCATGAATCTGTCCATTTTTTGTGAAGTATTTGTTTTAGGCACATTAGTTAGTGATATGGGTTAATTGAATACTCAATCAAGCGAGGGTAACATCTAATTATTTTCATCCAAATTTCACGAATTTGTCCATTTTTGTGAAGTATTTTTTTTAGGCACATTAGTTAGTGATATGGGTTATGTTTGTTGGTTAGATGCATGGGTAGGCACATAGGTTAGGTGCATCATTTGTGTTCATGACTGTGTCTTTTATATATTTGACTTAGATTCATGTGTTAGTTACATGGATCATGTGTAAGTTAAGTGTGTCACTAAACAAAAAAATCAAAATACAAAATAGTGTCTAGTAAACATTACTAATTATCACATTTTTTAAAACCAAAATTGGACATTTTAGTATTGTAAAATGTTGTAGCAAATCTACACAACAAGAGTTACAAAGAGACTGTTGGCATGATTTTCCCAGTGTATTGGCTAGTCTAAGTATGCCAAAAACTAAAATTTACAGATACCCATGGCTATAACATTCCAATATCCTGCAAGTATAAATCCTTAAGAAGACACCTAAAATTTGTATTGGTTTACAAAACATAAAAATCAATGAAAACATAACAATTGTTGGCTTCTTCATGTCCCATGTTGGAGAGATGAGAGTCTTGGTTTCCTAGATCCATATCTTCCATCATTTGATGGACATTATCCTCCTTGAGATCATCATGTACTTAATTTATTGACATCTGATGGTTGGAGGCAACAAAATGAGATTTTTTGTTGAGATTGCTAGCCATATTTATGAACATGGAGCATTATGCGTCCATGACATCACTTTGATGCTTATGTTGAAACGATGTGTTCATAATAATAACATTGTGAGAGGTGCTTTGATGTTAATTTTCATGGATTTTAGAAGTCACTTAAAGTGAGGTTCAATTACTTTGAATGGAGTTATCATGCCTCCTAAAAAAATTGTGAAATCCCTGAGCTTCTTGGAAATCCATAGAAATTTCACACATAGAAGAACCAGGGTAAGGTCTTGGCACTTATTGGTAAGAAAAATCAGTCTATTCTATGTCATTTCCAGTGACTTTACCAATCACTTGTTGAATCAACAAGCTTTTACAGACATGTAAGGTCTCTTTTACTTCATTTTAGATCCATTGATCTTGGATAAGCTTATGAGATCACTCTAAAATTAGAATGTAGATTTGTATGATCATAATTATGCATGTAGGAACATGAATTGATATTCAAATAAAAATTGCATGTACAGGCATATATTCATGTGCTAAATGGGCTCACATATTAGGATGCAAATTGATAACTTCCAAAACATTAAAGGACTTTGGTATGGTTGTGATGTTATGCTATATGAAAATACAAAACTTCCATCATGTACCGAATTAAACCAAATGTAAATGCAAGTGATTTCCCAAGGATTAGGCACCCATTATCCATCAAATTTATTACAAGCCACAATTACAAAGAAAATAAATTCAAATATTTTCAATATAACAATGTAGAACCTGTCATGGCCAGCACTTCCAACCCTCAAAGGGAAAATTCTACTATGATAACCTACAACCAACCATACCATATTCATAATACTTGAGTAAAGCCTCATTCATAATAATAATTTGCTCCATACCCTAATCATCACATAGTTGGAAAAGGTCTCAACAAGGTGGAATTAATACCATGTAAACTTATCAGCAAGCAAGTTGAAATTGGGGTCACTTTGGATTATTTAAGGGCATAGCTACAAGAGATAAAATAAAGGAATTTAACTGTGAATTTTCCCTCAAAATAGTAGTGGGAACCAGATAAAAAATAATATAAATATAGGTCTTTGACTATTTGATTTCCACAAAAGACAAACAAGGAAAACCAACCATGGTCTCATGAGCAATAGCACAAAAATACCATGTTGGCCATGGTCTCATTCTTAGTCAAGCAGTTGTTGAATTGAGGGCAACCGAAGGTAATATTTTATGCACAAGGGAAAATGAATTGAGCTAAGAAAAATGGGGGGAAATGAGCCAGGTCAGGAAACATACGCATTAGACTTCCAAAACTACCTTCTCTTTGTTGCTTTCCAAATTTGATGGTTGAGCCTTGTCCATGGCAGCCTTCCTCTTCCTATTTTTGTTATGTTGACCAATAAAAACCTCCAACAAATAGAATTATCAGGAAACTACCCCAACGATTATAAATTCAAATGAGATGCTAAAGCTTGGCTCAATGATAAAACCATATATGAACATATGACTTGAACTTGCATTACATTCCACCCAAAACCTACTCATAATTAGACTAAAAATTTGGGTATTATCACATGCAAGAAAGATAAACATTACAATCTCAAGAAGCATTTAATCTTCTTCTTATAGGATGCATAGTATAATTGTGATCCAAGACACGTAATGGAAAGGATACAAGCAATAATTCAAACGTTTTTCCCTTTTATATTTCAACCCTTGAATGCATATCAATGGTCACACTATTTCGACAATTTGAGCATTTAGGCCCACTTTTGGTAATGTTAAACCATTTCCTTTTGTCCTGTGCCAACATTTGTATTGTTATAATGCATCAATTGACTAGAAAGTTGCATGATGGTCCTTTGCATGTTAAGTGACTACTATAGAATTGCTTTACCAATTCCATCTAAACCATGTGTGTATGAGAATAAATGCTTAAGATAAAGCATATAAATGTTCAAGCACTACTAGGCTAGCATACAAAAGCATATTAACAAGCATTATATATTGCAATGTTGCTTCTAGTACCATGGTTACATGTCGTCATGATATAAGAGATAATAAAATTGTGTTTTAGTCTACAATCAACCCTTTACATAATCATCCATGAAGCACAAACCAATCATTTCTAGATGAACATATGTCACATACAAACAACTCTCAACTAATGTGATTGCAATCATGAACATCTAGATATCATAGGCTAATAAGGAAAAACATGCATCAATACACTTCCATTGTTCTTAGTGCACATTAGGAGGATACCCTACAACCTAATGGGTGGTCTGGATTAGATGATTACAATCTGAGATGGCATTAGACACTTAAGGACTTCAAAGGCATCTTGGAAAAATTTGTAGAGGTAGTATTTTATTCGTTATGAAACTTCACAATTGTATGTATGTTGACCATTTTAGAGGTCAACATGTAGCCACCAAACATGCATATTGCTTCTAGCAATGTGTGGAACTTTGAATCTTTGGTTTCGCAAAAGAAATATTGTGGGAGTATTTCAGCCACTGTGTAATAGAAGATCAAAACATACACACAAGGCATGCACAAAAATCTTATTCATTCCCAGTGAAGCTAAGAATTGGAGAGAGTCGGGTCATTTTTATGCAATGGGCGAAGTAAAGGGACAATGAAAAAAAATAGAGAACCTAAATGGGATAGCTAGATGTTCAAACTATCACCCAGGTTTAGCATTAGGAACCTGTTGGTCATTGTGTCCTTGTTTGAAGGTATAAACCTACAATATAATAGATTAATAATAGGCATATTAGAGATACACCAATAGACCATAGGGTATGCCTCATTACCTACTTCGCGTATCCAAATGATGATACCTATTATGATATATATAAACGTTCCTTACACTAGGGAGCTAGGAAGCCACCGTTATCCTTTCTCTTTAAACACTCATTACACAAATAGACATGCATTAAGGGATACAAGCCAATAGTTCTCCCATCAAAATCCACACCTTGATATAATAGAGATATAGTAATCAGGTTTCTTTTCACTAGAAATACACACTTGCTATTATATATGATGCATCATTCAATAATATTGATCAATCAAATTCTTAAGTTGATTATCCAACGACATAGCCAGCTTTTCGTTGTGTGGTGGAACAACCCCTAGTGTTCCCTATTGTGCGAGTGTAACAATTGCCCATTTTTTTTCTTGTCAGGTGTGTTAATGGTCCATAGGTGTGTATGGTAAGGCTTCTTTTATAACATATTTACTCATATCATTTTGGTAACTATAGATAGAATAAATTCAAGGAAAATAGTAAGTTACACAACACCGTAGGAACTTTTCTTGAGGGGCTAAAAATAGCAATAGCATTATGGAGTTATGTCTTTTGGGGTATATGTTATGGGTCACTATTTTGGGGTATTAGCAACTCCATTACTCAATTGATCATATGGAGATTGATCTATGGTAAGTGAATCACCTATTATGGGCAAGACATGTTAAGTGACTCATCCAACAAAGGAGGACGAGTTGCTTGATAGTTATAGGAGAGGAGTGAGGCAGAAGCTACTCACTTGATAGAAGGAGGGTGAGGTATGCTAAGTGACTCAATTGTTATGGGTGAGGTACAGATGCTCGATTCCTTATTTGGTAGAGGGATGGATGGAATTGCTTGATCAACCCATCCCTTGCTAGTACAAAACCTACCTTTTTGTCCCAAACCCATATTTTTTTACCTTTTAAACCTATTTTCATAAACTCGAGATTTTGAATAGCCTTTATATATGTAACTGTGCATCTTTATAAAGGGCTAAAGCAATAAAATTGATGAAATAATATCGTGATGGTCATTACCCCAAAAATATCTAGGATCTTTGTCTAATGCTTTGACACACTAAGCCATATATAACATTTTGACCCATATCATTTTGGTCAGTAGACAAGGTCAAGGAGATAAGTAGTGCATAAAGCTAGAGAAATAAGTCATCACACCATAGAAATATCATTCCAATGCCCCTTACTTTCGATTGAAATACTTCAAGTGTAAGGCATAATATAGGTATATTGAAAGCCCCTTTACAACTAATAGTAAACCCAAGCTAACATATTAGACTTTAAGAGGAATACGGGGTCCTAGTAAACCCAACCAATCAGGTATCGATAGAGCTAGCCAATCCAGTCCTTATCAACCCACCCTTTTAATGTGAATTCAACCCATACCCCATTGCAACACCTGCATAGTCGCTAATATTCCCCATAATATCTTTTTTTCCTAAATATTGACATTGTGGGGCCTTGTTAAGTTCAATTTCGGGCAGAGAGGCTGCCATTTAATCTAAATAACTCACTTTTGAGTGGAAATTATATTAGATTGAGTATGATTGGTAGTTTTAATCCCCAATATGCAAGTTTGTTCTAATCTCTTGAGATTCTCTTGAAATCTTTTTTTTTTTTGGATAGAATGGTTTCACAAATATTTCTTATTTTATTTTCCTAGATATAAAGTGTAAGATTTTCATCAGGTTTGAAATATTCTCATATTTTTTTCTTTCCAAAAATTCCATATTTCTATGCTTAGAATTATTCCATAGCTACATTCTAACATCTACTTTTAAATTAAAATTAACTTCACATATGGAGGAATCTTTCCCTTTATGATGAGGACTATGGAATATCATGCTTTGATGGACCCATTCCAATATTGTATGAGCAAAAGAGTCATTAGTTGATGGTCCAAAGATTCTTAATTCTTCATATTCATCACATTTTCAGATGGTTCATGAATAATATTTTGCAAATATTTTCCTAAATTAAATTCCTTGGACTATTTCTATTTCATAAGAAAACTTAAATTTTAAGCTTTGGCTAGAATTCCAAACCTTTGTACAGATTGTCTTTTTCTCTCATATGTTGAAGATCTATTAAATAGAAGTAAGTCAATTTAACTGAAATTTCTCTGATCTATTAAATGGAAGTAAGTCAATTTAACTGAAATTTCTCTTGATCATTGCTTTCCTATCCGAAACCATTGCCCTATTTAAATATTTTGTCATTTTAATAGTTACTTACAATTTTTTTAAGTATGTCGGCATTCATTCTTTCATTGTTCCTGTTATCGCACAGTTTGTAGGATAGGCTTAGCAGCTTGGAAGTAAGACTCAAATTGGCGTAACAGGAGCTTCCCCACCCACTGTCACCTCGATGGGGAGCTCTTTCTATTCAGGGTGGCTAATCCCAAGGGAGACGTCCCTAGTAATCTGGGGTCCTGAAAGGTCTAAAGGTCTAAAGGATCAAGATGATGGTTTCCTTTCACAGATTACTGCCAAGAGGATAGTCAAAGAGAAGGTAATTCCACTGATAAAGGCACCTGTTTGCGAGACAAGGCAAATAAAGCTAAAACATGCTGCAGCGGTTAGTACTTCACAATTTAATGACTATCTCTAAATATATATGAGCAATGATAAATGTAATTATTGACGAAGTCAATGATTGCAAATAAAGACAAAAGGCTTATAATACTTCTTCAATAAATACAAAATGATACTTGCATTCAATGTATAAAATCAATCCTTTACTTATCACAATGCATTAAATGTGCTCATACATAAATATTGTTGCTGCGTCACTATGCAAATTAAGGGTGACGTCAGCCTTGGTTCTAGGTTAGTTTTGAGAGGCCAAGATGTGGACGTTTTGCAAATTAAGTCAATGAAAGCAATCTATACCTCAATGCCAAATCAAGGGGTGACCATACCACAACGTTTTAAGCTAAACAAGAGTTCAAACAGGTATGACGTCACCTTAGGGTTAGGGTTAGGTTAGCTAGACAACAAAGTGAACGTTTTGCTTTTTAAACCAATGAAGTTACTCAACACTTGTATGTCTATCAAAGGATGAGTCTACCGCAACTTTAATGCTAAGCAAAGGTCACAAAGAGGCAAGACGTCATTAGCTAGCTAGGGTTAGTTTGACGCTAGGGTTAGTTAGGGTTTCAAATTAAGAGAGTTTTGAAAGGTTGTTTTGATGAACAAAGGTCCAACGTTGCAAATTAGACTAGTGCCTTGGGTTAATGGAGTCAAAGAGAGAGACTAAAGGCTTGGAAGGATTCAAACCTAAGGATGGGAGAGTTAGGTTTGATGGTGTTGCAATGGCAGGGCCACCAAATCAAAACCCTAAGGGGAGGAGGATCATTCCGGTGTAGCTAAAGCTAGGCCTCATGCTCCTCCCTCTTTCCTTAAGACTCTTTGGCAAAAACGGCTAGCTATAAAACATGAATCTATGGCTGAAAAGTGTTGCTTGGTGACAAGGCTTTTCAAACCCTAAGAGTCAAACCCTAGGTGTAAAATTAATTAGGCCTAGG
>JASDQU010258925.1:2298-15698 GCA_032191745.1 Picea mariana | reverse complement strand
AAAAATATCAACTCATATCAAACCACCAAGTTCATATTTAACTATTGACATGGCACTTGTATTATTGATGCATGTGTATGAATCATGCTCATAGGAAATCTGTAGAAGTTGTAGAACCACAACAAGATCCTTTGGAAAATCTAAGAAAGTCCAAGATGGATGTTACATTAGATGTCAAATAACTCTCATGAGGAGCAGTGATATTTATAGGTAGCTTTGTGAGGATGTTTAATGTCTAAACATGATAAGTTGGAAGCCAAGATAAAGATTTTCGTCCAAACATAAATTTTTGTAATATAAATACTAGATAATCCTCATTTTTATTCTGAAAATTAGGAAATCTCATTTTGAATATTAGTTCAAATGTTAGGATTCCCTACCTAAACACATTTGAGGACATGCTCTTTAACATGGATACATAGGGATGTTGAACTTTAGGACCTAAAAAAGTGTAGATTTAAGTTTTGTCATACAGTTATGTTGATGAGGTAGAGTGTGATCTTGTACCTCTAGTCATTAGTGAAATTGTATTTGGAAGCCCTTAACTATACTACAGAGATGTCAAATTGTTTAGAAGAGAAAAATAATAAATGTTGTTAAAAACCTTATGTTTGTTACTTTAATAGTTGCACACCTGTGCATTGGAAGCAAAGTATAGTATACTTAATCATACATTATTCATAAACTTCAAAATTGTACAAAGATCACACTATTATATGTGGCTCGAAATATTGTGATTGGATCATTGTGTTTGTGCCAGAAGGAAAGCCATAAACCACTGACTTTTATTCCAGCTCAAGCACAAGTGCAAAGCCAACAACATGATATTTAAATACACTACTTATTGCATCATCATGGATCTTCGTAGCTTGTTCCATATTCAATAGTGGACACACTCAAAGATAGAACACTAACCATGGTGATCGTTAGCACAAAGGCACCCTTGAAGCATTGGTTGCACAAGCATAATTGCATTACCAATAACATTGCACTGTGAAGGAAAACTAGCGTTGGCTAGCTTTCCTTCTAGCACAAGCGCATTGCCAGCAACAACAATGAACTGTAAAGGAAAACTAGTGCCTGCTAGTTTTCCTTCTAACACAAGTAGAATCACATCACCAACAACAACATTGTACTATGAGGGAAACCTAGTGCCCAATAGCTTTCATTCTAGCCCAAGCACAAGAGCATTGCTAATAACAACATTGCACCATGAGGGAAAGATAGTGCCCATTAACTTTCCTTCTAGCACAATCACAAGAGAATTTCCAACAAAAAAATTGCATCATGAGGGAAAGATAGCACCCGCTAGATTTCCTTCTAGCACAAGAACAAGAGAATTGTCAACAACACTGCACCGTGAGATAAAGCTAGAGCCCTCTAGATTTCCTTCTACCACAAGCACAAGTTCATTACCAAAAACTACATTGCACCGTGAAGGAAATTTGGTACCCACTAGCTTTCCTTCTAGCCTAAGCATAAGCGCATTGCCAACAACAACATTGCACAGTGAAGGAAATCCAATGCCTGCTAGCTTCCCTTCTAGCCGATTCACAAGTGGATTGCCAACAACAACTTTCCACTGTGAAGGAAATCTAACACTCGTTAGCTTTCCTTCTAGCCCAAGCACAAGCACATTGCGAACAACAACATTCCACCATGAAGGAAATATATCACCCAATATCTATCCTTCTAGCACAAGCAGAAGTGCATTACCAACAACAACATTGCACAGTGAAGGAAAGCTAGTGCCTACTAGATTTCCTTCTAATACAAGCATAAGTGCATTTCCAACAACAACATTGCTACGTGAAGGAAAGCTAGTGCCTACTAGCTTTCCGTCTAGCACAAGCTCATTTCCAACAACAACATTACATCATTGCCAACAACAACATTGCATTGTGAAGGAAAGCTAGTGCCCGCTAGATTTCAACAACATTCCACTGCGAAGGAAAGCTAGCGCCCGTTAGCTTTCCTTCTAGCCCAAACACAAATGCATTTCCAACAACAACATTCCACCATGAAGGAAAGCTAGTGCTAACTAGCTTTCCTTCTAGCCTAATCAAAAGCGTAATGCCAACAACAACATTCCATTATGAAGGAAAGCTAGAGAGCACTATCTTTCCTGCTAGCACAAACAAAAACGTATTGCCAAAAACAACATTGCACTGTGATGTAAAGGTACCATCTACTAGCTTTCCTTCTAGAATGAACATAAAACCATTTCCAACAACAACATTGCACTGTGAGAGAAAGCTAACGCCCGCTAGTTTTCCTTCTAGCATGAGCATAGGTGCATTTACAACAACATTTGATTGTGAGGGAAAGCTAGTGTCCACTCGCTTTCCTTATAGCATGAGCACAAGAGAATTACTAGCAAAAACATTTCACCGTGAGTGAAAGCGAGCGCCCATAGTTTTCCTTCTAGCATGAGCACAAGAGCATTGCTAGCAACAACATTGCATCGTGAGGGAAAGCTAACACTCGTTAGCTTTCCTTCTAGAATGAGCATAAGAGCATTGCCAACAATAACATTGCACTGTGAGGGAAAGTTGGCACCTACTATCTTCCCTTCTAGCACAAGCAAAAGAGCATTGTCAACAACAACATTGCATCATGAGGGAAAGCTAGTGCCCGCAAGCTTTCCTTCTAGCAGGAGTACAAGAAAATTGCCAACAACAACATTGCACAATGAGGGAAAGTTAATGCMCACTAGCTTTCCTTCTAACAGGAGTACAAGGGAATTTCCAACAACAACATTKCACAATGAGGAAAAGCTAACGCCCGCTAGCTTTCCTTCTAGCACAAGCACAAGAGCATTGCCAACAACAACRTTGCATCATGAGGGAAAGTTATCACCCACTAGCTTTCCTTCTAATATGACTACAAGAGCRTTTCCAACAACAACATTGCACCATGAGGGAAARCTAATGCCCCCTAGCTTTCTTTCTAGCACAAGCACAAGTGTATTTCCAACAACAACATTCCACCATGAAGGAAAKTTAGTGCCCACTAGATTTCYTTCTAACCCAAGCACAACCATATTTCCAACAACAACATTTCACCGTGAAGGAAAGCTAGCATCCACTAACTTTCACAAGTGCAATGCCAACAACAACATTCCGCTGTGAAGGAAAGCTAGCACCTGCTAGATTTCCTTCTAGACCAACAACAAGTGCATTGCCAACAACAACATTCCACCACGAAGGAAAGGTAGATCCCTCTATCTTTCCTTCTAGAACTAGCGCAAGTGCATTGCCAACAACAACATTGCACCATCGAGGAAAGCTAGCGCATGCTAGGTTTCCTTCCAGCACAAGTACAAGTGCATTGCCAACAACATTGCACAATGAAGGAAAGTTAGCACTCGCTAGCTTTGCTTCTAGCACAAGCACAAGGGCATGGCCAAGAACAACATTGCACCATGAAAGAAAGCTAGAGCCCACTAGTTTTTCTTATAGCACAAGCACATTGACAATAACAACATTGCACCATGAATGATAGGTAGTGCCTGCTAGCTTTAGTTCTAGCACAGCCACAAGTGCATTACCAACAACAAGATTTCACTATGAAGGAAATCTAGCGTCAACTAACTTTCCTTCTAACACAAGAACAAGCTCATTGTTAACAACAACATCGCATTGTAAGAGAAAGCTAGTGTCTGCTATCTTTCCTTCTAGCACAAACAAAAAAGCATTGCCAACAACAAAATTGCACCATGAAAGAAAGCTAGTTCTTACTAGATTTCCTTCTTACACAAGAACAAGAGTATTGTCCACAACAACATTGCACCCTGAGGGAAAGATTTCCTTCTAGCACATGCACAAGACCATTGCCACCAACAACATTGCACTATGACGAAAAACTAGCGCCTACTAGCTTTCCTTTTAGTGCCTGCTAGATTTACTTCTAGCACAAGCATAGGAGCATTGCCAACAACAACATTGCACTGTGAGGGAAAGCTAGCGCCTTCTATATTTCCTTCTAGCACAAGCACATTTCCAACAACAACATCACATCGTGATTGAAATCCAGTGCCCACTCGCTTTCTTTCTAGCCCAACACAAATGCATTGTCAACAACAACATTCTGCCATGAAGGAAATCTAGCACTCGCCATCTTTCCTTCTAGCCCAAGCACAAGTGCATTTCCAACAACATTCCACCCTAAAGGAAAGTTAGTGCCCACTAGCTTTCCTTTTAGCACAAGAAGTGCATTGCCAAAAGAAACATTGCACTGTGAAGGAAAACTAGTGCTTGCTAGATTTCCTTCTAGCACAAATCAAGTGCATTTCCAATAACAACATTACATTGTGGAGAAAATCTAGTGTCCACTAACTTTCTTTCTAGCCCAAGCACAAGCACATTGCTGAAAAATACAATGCACCATAAAGGAAATCTAGAACCCACTAGCTTTCCTTTATCCCAAGCATAAGGGCATTGCCAACAATATCATTCCACCGTGAAGTAAATCTAGCATGTGTTGGCTTTCCTTATAACCCAAACAAGTGCATTTTGAATAACATCATTCCGGTGAGGAGAAAAGTTAGCATGTGCTAGCTTTCCTTCTTGCACAAGCACAAGTGAATTTCAAACAACATCATTCCACTGTGGAGGAAAGATAACGCATGCTAGCTTTCCTTCTTGCACAAACATAAGCACATTTCAAACAACATCATTCCACTATGGAAGAAAGCTAGTGAATTCTAGCTTTCCTTCTTACACAAGGACAAGCTTATTTTAAACAACATCATTCCATTGTGCAGGAAAGCTAGTGCATGCTAGTTTTCCTTGTTGCACAAGCACAAGTGCATTTTAAACAACAAAAATCCACTATAGAGGAAAGATAGTGCATGCTAACTTTCTTTCTTGCACAAACACAATCACATTTGAAACAACATTAATCCACTATGGAGTAAAGCTAGCATGTGCTAACTTTCTTTCTTACACAAGAACAAGTGCATTTCGAGCAACATCATTTCACTATGTAGAAAAGCTAGCACGTGATAATTTTCCTTCTTGCACAATCCCAAGCGCATTTTGAACATCATTCCACTATATAGGAAAGTTAGTGCATGCTAGCTTTCATTCTTGCACAAGCACAAATGCATTTCAAACATCATTCCATTGTGGAGGAAAGCTAGCGCATGCTAGCTTTCCTCCATGCACAAGCACGAGCACATTTCGAGCAACATCATTCCACTATGGAGGGAAGCTAGCACGTACTAGCTTTCCTTTTTGCACAAAAACAAACACACTTTGAACAACATGTATCCATTGTGGAGAAAAGATAGTGCATGTTGGTTTTCCTTCTTGCACAATCACAAAAGAATTTTGAACAAACATCATTCCACGGTGGAAGAAAGTGGGCGCCATAACACATGCTAGTTTTCCTTCTTGCACAATCACAAAAGCATTTCAAACAACATCATTCCACTGTGGAGGAAAGCTAACGTGTGCTAGCTTTCCTTCTTCCACAAGCATAAGTGCATTTCAAAAAACAACATGCCTATGTGGAGGAAATTTAGCGTGTGCTAGCTTTCATTATTGCAAAAGCACAAGCACATGTCGAACAACATCAACCCAGTGTGGAGAAAATCTAGCGCGTGTTATCTTTCCTTCTTGCACAAGGAGAAGAACATCTCGAAAAACATCTCACTTTGGAGGCACAAGCACAAGCGTATCTTGAACAACATCATTCTACTGTGGAGGAAAGCTAGCGTGTGCTAGTTTTCCTTCTTGCACAAGCCCAAGTTCATTTCGAACATCATTACACTATGGAGGAAAGCTAGCACATACTAGCTTTCCTTCTTGCACAAGCATAAGCACATCTCGAACAACATAATTCCACCGTGAAGGAAAGCTAGCATGTGCTAACTTTCCTTCTTGTACAAGCACAAGCGCATCTCGAACATCATTCCATTGTGGAGAAAAGATAGTGTATGCTAGATTTCCTTCTTGCACAAGCACGAGCGCATCAGACAACATCATCCCATAGTAAGGGAAATCTAGCACGTTTCCCTTTTGCACAAGCACGAGCGCATCTTGAACAACATCATCCCACCATGCGGGAAAGTTAGTGCATGCTATATTTCCCTCTTGCACAAGAACGAGGTCATCTCGAACAACATCATCCCACTGTGGGCACAAGAACGAGCTCATCTCGAAAAACATCATCCCACCATGGGCACAAGCACGAGCTCATCTCAAACAACATCGTCCCACCACGGGCAAAAGTTAGTGTGTGCTGGCTTTCCCTCATCATCCCACCGTGGGGGAAAGTTAACGCGTGCTAGTTTTCCCTCTTGCACAAGCAGGAGTGCATCTCAAACAATATCATCCCACCATGGGGGAAAGCTAGCGCGAGCTAGATTTCCCTCTTTCATAAGCATGAGCTCATCTTGGACAACATCATCCCACCGTGGGGGAAAGCTAGTGCATGCTAGCTTTCCCTCTTGCATAAGCACGAGCTCATCTTAGACAACATCATCCCACCATGGGGGAAAGCTAGCATGTGCTAGCTTTCCCTCTTGCACAAGCACAATCACATCTCTAACAACATCATCTCACCATGAGGGAAAGCTAGCACGTGCTAACATTTCCTCTTGCACGAGTAGGAGCACATCTCAAACATCATCATAACGATGGAGAAATCTAGTGCGTTCTAGCTTTCCCTCTTGGACAAGCAGGAATGCATCTCGAACAAAATCATTCCATCATGGGGGAAAGCTAGCGCGTGTTAGCTTCCCCTCTTTCACAAGCACGAGCTCATCTCAGACAACATCATCCCATCATGGGGGAAATCTAGTGCATGTTAGCTTTCCCTCTTGCACAAGCACAAGCTCATCTCGGACAAAATCATCCCACCATGGGGGGAAGCTAGTGTGTGCTAGTTTTCCCTCTTGTACAAGAACAAGCTCATATTAGACAACATCATCCCATTGTGGGGGAAATCTAGCGCATATTAGCTTTCCCTCTTGCACAAGCACGAGCTCATCTCGGACAACATCATCCCACCATGGGGGAAAGCTAGTGCATGTTATATTTTCCTCTTGCACAAGCATGAGCTCATATCGGACATCATCCCATCGTGGGGGAAAGCTAGCGTGTGCTAGCTTTCCCTCTTGCACAAGAACGATCTCATATCGGACAACATCATCCCCCCTTGGGGGAAATCTAGTGCATGCTAGCTTTCCCTCTTGCACAAGAACGAGCTCATATCGGACAACATCATCCCACCATGGGGGAAAGCTAGCACATGCTAGCTTTCACTCTTGCACAAGCACGAGCTGATCTCAGAAAACATCATCCCACCGTGGGGGAAAGCTAGCACGTGCTAGGTTTCCCTCTTGCAAAAGAACGAGCTCATCTCGGACAACATCATCCCACCACACGGGGAAAAGCTAGTGTGTGCTATCTTTCCCTCATCATCCCACCGTGGGGGAAAGCTGGTGCATGTTAGATTTCCCTCTTACACAAGTAGGAGCACATCTTAGATAGCATCATCCCACAGAGGGGGAAAGCTAATGCATGCTAGATTTACCTCTTACACAAGCCTGAGCTCATCTCGAACAACATCATCCCACCATGGGGGAAAGCTAGCACATGCTAGATTTCCCTCTTACACAAGAACAAGCTCATCTCAAACAGCATCATCTCACCATGGGGGAAATCTACCGCATTCTAGATTTCCCTCTTTCCCAAGCACGAGCGCATCTTAGACAACATCATCCCATCGTGGGGGAAGCTAGCTCGTGCTAGATTTCCCTCTTGCATAAGCACGAGCTCATCTCGGACAACATAATCCCATCATGGGGGAAAGCTAGCATGTGCTATCTTTCCCTCTTGCACAAGCACAAGCTCATCTCGGACAACATCATCCCACTGTGGGGTAAAGCTAGTGCATGCTAGCTTTCCCTCTTGCACAAGTAGGAGTGAATCTTGGATAACATCATCCCACCTTGGGGGAAAGCTAACGAGTGTTAGCTTTCCCTCTTGCATAAGCACGAGATCATAATGGACAACATCATCCCACCGTGGAGGAAATCTAGGGCGTGCTAGCTTTCCCTCTTGCACAAGGAGGACCATATCTTGAACAACATCCCAACGGCGGGGAAAGCTAGCAGGTGCTAGCTTTCCCTCTTACACAAGGAGGACCATATCTTGAACAACATCCCAATGGCGGGGAAAGCTATCACATGCTAGCTTTCTCTCTTGCACAAGCAAGAGCGCATCTCAGACAACATCATCCCATCATGGGGGAAAGCTAGCGCATGCTAACTTTCCATGTTGGACAAGCAGGATTGCATCTCTGACAACATCATTCCACCATGGGGGGAAGCTGACGTGTGCTAGCTTTCCCTCTTGTACAAGAAGGAGCACATCTCGAACAACATCATCCCACCATGGGGTAAAGCTAGCATGTGCTAGCTTTCCCTCTTGCACAAGTAGGAGCTCATCTCGGAAAACATCATCTCATGGTGGAAGAAAGCTGGCACCTGCTAGCTTTCCCTCTTGCATAAGCAGAAGCTCATCTCAAACAACATCATCCCATTGTGAGGTGAAGCTAGCATGGGCTAGCTTTCCCTCTTGCACAAGAAGGAGCTCATCTTATACAACATCATCCCATCATGGGGGAACGTTGGCGCGTGCTAGCTTTCCCTCTTGCACAAATAGGATCTCATCTCGGGCAACATCATCCCACCGTGGGGGAAAGCTGGTGCATGCTAGCTTTCCCTCTTGCACAAGAAAGAGTTCATCTCAGAAAACATCATCCCACCGTGGGGGGAAGATGGCACATGCTATATTTCCCTCTTGCAAAAGCACAAGCTCATCTCGAACAACATCATCCCATCATGGGGGAAATCTAGTGCATGCTAGCTTTCCCTCTTGCACAAGCACAAGCTCATCTCGAACATCATCCTATCGTGGGGGAAATCTAGTGCATGCTAGCTTTCCCTCTTGTACAAGCATGAGCTCATCTCAGAAAACATCATCCCGCCATGGAGGATAGCTAGCATGTGCTAGATTTTCCTCTTTGTTGTCATGAGTGTATTTGATGTCTCGGCCTCATCCAAGAATAACAAGTGTAGTGTACCTGGCCACCTTGATACCTGCTAGGATGGTGGGGTACTGGGAAATTCCATCAATTTTCTGTTTATTTCACCATTAACACAACCTACCTCTGATACCAAACAACAACACTTGTTTCATCATGCAACTTTACATGCAACATTATGCAAAACACATAACAATTTAGAAATGTACATATACATAGAGATTCTAAAGGCATACAAATTAACATATAATTACAGAGCATAACAACAAATAAACATGGCAATTATATTTTATGAAGACACCCACTGGATAGATCCTCTGACATTCCTCCCATCCATATACCACACTTCTCATACTCTCTCAGTAGTGAGTCACCCCTGAGCTAGGGCTATTACTCCACCAGGGAGAAAGCTTCCTAGCCAACTAGGGTCCATAGTCAATACCATCAAGGTCTAGGCCAGGGTACCAAACCTTAACAACACTTCATCCTACAGTGTCTCATTCCCCATTAGCCTGCACAACCTAAGGTAGTGTGCCTCCTTCGCACTCAGGTCCCTCGGGATGCACCACTACCCATCCAGGGCTCCAGCACAGGTCGACTAGGAAGTCTTAGAGCATTGTGGCTCCAGGAATTCTAGCTACCCTCGGAGGTCTCCAGGTACCCTCCAGGCCTCACACTAGGGAATCCATCCCCACACTTCTCCATCCAGGGCTCCATCCTTCTTCGAGGCAACCCAAGGAAAAGTGTACACACCCTTGGGTCTTCCCATGATCCACAGGTAAACTTCGTAGTCTGGGTCACCATTTCCCCCAGAGCAACTCGTATAGTCAACCTGGTAGGAATGAAATGAATAGAATGGAGAATTAAACTAAATTCCCCCTTTAAATATGCATGTGCCCTTTTTATATCATATTATTATACAATATAATAGTATAATGGCTTAGGGAATTATTATATTATATTTGGCTTAGCCCCCTTGAATTGAGTCCCCTTTACCTAGCCCTTAGCCCCCTTTTCCACTCGTGGAGTCTTAGCCCCCCACACTCTTTTCGTTCCTTGGTCTACAGCCGTGGTGTTATTTTTTATTAATTAGTGCATATGTGCAATTTAGAACATAGGCTCTATGACCTTTGATCATCTTTATGGGAACTCCGGCCTAAACATACCGGCTCACCAACCCAGTGTCATATGTACAATATATTTACAATCCATGGGGTCAAACCGGGGTACTACATTCCCCTCCCCCTTATTTATGCATTGCCCTTAATGTTTCTATATGCATCTATACAATAAGAGTTCTTTGAGATTCTACAAAAAATTCTTTGACCTTCCTGTCCGATATGCACACTTGTTGGACCTGGAAGTTTTCTTTGAGCTCCATCTTCTTAATAGTCAAAACCAACATTTTCATCATCATACCTATAAGTAAAACACAATAATAAAAGAATTAGCACATGCAATGAATAAATTCATGTACACTCTGATAAATAGTTTAACTGATAGCATAAAGTTGAAAATGTCCCTTTTAGTGGCATGTGAATGTTCAGAAACCCAACACTGATCACTTGTTACTTGAGGCTCCGTAGCACTTGAATCCTTCCTTTCCCTCGTTTGAAATTAAGAAACCCTTGAGTTCCAGTAGCTGCTTGACATAAGGCCCTTTAAAATATTCACTACTGATTTGGGTAACAATAGCTCCAATAGATTTTTATTTCCATACAACAACTATAATGATGATGGGCTAAAGAAGAACATCGGTTATATAACAACATTGTCTATTAAGGTAGATTCAAGTGTTTGGCATCTATTCTCTGAGGCTAACACTCCACTTTCTGTTGTATAATATTAACCAAAATTTTCACTTCCCAACTATGTTCTGGTTGGACAAGGTTCTATATACAATGCCATGGAGGAAGGCTAATATTGAAGATGGTCTTTCTTTGGATGAATTGAATATCAGTGTGGAGCATTTCCAACCTATTGGGTTGGAGCCAAATAGGTGTCCAATTCTTCCAACATATAACTAGTTTTCCCACTGCGATAGTAGAGCAGACACTCCTTCTTCTCTTTCTCTACATCATGCGACACATAATTTGTGTTAGGAACATACCCAAATTCCTTGATCTGCCCAGCCAAGTTGTCCAACAATTTATAAATTTCCTCAAATTGTGAGTGTGAACTGTTTCTGACAAGGAGTAAATGCAATATGCTTTCAGCTGCAATCCAGCTGCATATTGGGCTCTTTTCCAATGCCTCGTTCATCACCTTTCTGACCCTGGATTTATCATCCCATCCAATAGTGGCAGCATAGGTGTTGGACAACTACACATATGGTTCACCTCAATGTGGTTCCAACTCATGAAGATGGTCTACTGCATGCTTTGCTAGCTCCATGCTACCATGGATTCAACAAACACCAAGTAAGCTTCCCCAGACCAAAGCACTAGCTTAAATGCCATTCCATTGTTAAAGTTCAATGCTTCATGCAGGAGCCTAGCCCAACTGAGAAGGGAAACCATGCAATTGTAGTGCTCCTCTCTTTACTTCTTCCTCTGCATTATACGAGCATCTTGCTCGGTCAAGGAGGTCAATCATACAACAATTAAGTTCCAGTCTTGGTGTAATCTGATAACTTGATCCATGCACTGAAAGTATTGATGCCCTTCAAAAGCCAAACTTACATGGTTACACGCATATAGAACAACAATGATTGTGATACAGGTTGGTTGCAAACTATCCTAGCTTTGTTTTTCCATGAACTCTACATGCACCAAGGAAAGTTTCCCAAACAACAACATCAGGTTTACATAATTTTGCAAATGTTGCAGTGAAATGATATTGTGAGATGAGATAATACAAACCCTCCTCTGACCTGATCATGAAGGAAGGGTTTGCAGGGCCCACTACTGCTACATGTGACCCTTAAATCCGCTAGGAAATCATGTATCCTTTGGAGTAGTGATCTGGGCGTTTAATCAACTATGTAATATGCATTATATCTCTCCTTTGATAGAGTGTTTTCCTCTAATATGACCACTATATCTTCTTGTTTTGCAGGTGATTAAGTTAATCAAACCTTAAATCTTGTCAATACTATCAACATAAGCATAAACAATAGCTCAAGAAGCATATCATCTACCCTTAACTATACAAATTTTAGATCAACCCTTGAGTTGTGTATTTCATATCATGCTACACAATTTCCCTAGGCCTGGAATTACACTTCAAAGAACTCTGCAAATTGTGAATTTCAACGGGACTTCAAGGACTGAACAGTGCTACGATTTGTTGGTGCACTGAGGAGGCATCAAATGTGTCTTGAATCAGCATATAAATACTTATTATTGAAAGATGAAGAGAGGTCGTACCTAACCTTTTTCTTTTATTGGAAAATGTTAGCCCCAGGAAAACATTCAAGTACAGGTCGGCCCCATAAACTTCCATTTATACCATGGTTTTGACATAAAAATATCCATTCTCTGTGTGTTAGTACTCTTCGAACTTGGACCATTAGATATAATATTATGTTCTACATAGGAAACAAACTGATCATTATTCAAGAAGATATGTCTACTAGTCAGACTCCAGAAAACCTTCACATCTAAAGTCATACATGAAAACAAGAATATAAGGCCTCCTTGCAACAGTCATATGTTAAATATGGCCATGATTGTCCATATGTTGTACCATGCTATAGTTTGAGGTTTGAACAAATGTCATGAGTATTTTTTTTTAGGACAGAATTAGGCACCCATTTATTAACTGGAAATGAGATAGCCTACTCCCAAACATCCTATTTTTCCTCTGTTGAAAAATCCATATCACCCTCAACATAATCCCCTTTTTTTGGCAGATTAAGAGCCACCACTTGTTCTTATTTAACTCTCATAGTATGTTAATAAAGGCCTTAGCCTCCTTCACATGCCCATAATGGCCAAGAAGGTCAACCATGTAGGCATAGTGCTCTACACAAGGTTTAATGCAGTAATCCCTACTCATAGAGAAGAAGTAGTGATAGTCATCATCTACTATCCCTGAATGCAGAGAGAACTCCAATGAAGGTAATGTGGTCAGGTTTCACACACATCTTTTTCATATGCTCAAAAATCTAGACAACCTCTTTGTCAAACCTATGCTCTTCATATAATCATATCCATCTTTAATGATCTTGGTATTGATACACACATGCACCATCCAAATCTCCATTTCTGATTGTATCAAAAATTGCAAGAGGTCCTACTCCAAGAACATAAGAGCATCCCATGTAGTCCTCTAAACCTATTTCCTTTTTCAATTCTCCTATGTCATCTACCATGGGTCCCTCAAATACAACAATGAGTGAA
>JASDQU010258924.1:0-15774 GCA_032191745.1 Picea mariana | reverse complement strand
AAATCTCTCTGTAATCTTTTTCTTTGCATTAATAAACTGCTCCAAGTGGTCGCGTTGGCTAGGGCCGTGGATGTTTCCCCGTAGGGGTTTTACCACGTGAAAACATCGGTGTGTTGATCTTTGATCTGGTTATGTGAGTGGTTACTGAAGGTGTTCGTCCTCTGTTGGAATACCTGTGTTGTCGAACATATTAGTTCAGACCTCCATGGGGCTGAAGAGCCCATCAGGTGGTTTTTGGGACCCGATTAGGGGCAGAGACAGGACAGTGATTGGTCGAGCCTTTGCACATGAGAAGAAGAAGGACGTTCCACCCAGGACACTTTGGTTGAGCCCAGCCCAGGGGGGTTGACCCACTCCAAATGGAACGTTTTCCTTTTGATGGTCAGGACGTCACCCAGGAGCCATTGATGTTACCTTGAGCGTGTGGCAGTTTAATAGGACAGTTGGCACGTGTGGCATCTTGGAGGAGCCTAGAAAGGGCTAACGTCTGACTTTTGGTTGCTGGACTAGCCCCAAAAGGGCCTAACATCTCCTTCAAAGGGGCTTGACGTCTCACCTTTTGCTCATTTATGTCTTTTACTAAGCAATTAATGTAAAAACAGTATGATTTTGGTTTGTAGCCTTGTCGGCTATTTTTAATGACCTAATTTTAATTATAGGTCATGATACACTATATATTGAGGATGTTTTTCCCTCATTTGAACATAACACACAAATCACTCTCTTGTGAGGTCTGATTTTTGCGCCCTAGTTTGGGTATTTGGTCTTTTAAAGGAGGCGCACTTGTTGATGGAAGGATTTTCTTGGCATGTTTGGCATTTCTCTTGAAGGAAGTTTTACAACTAGGGTTTGCATATGCTTTTCATCATGATATGTAAGTGTTTTTCTTGCAAAACTTCTTAATTGAATGGTTGTAGGTTTACATTCTTGCATTTACTTATAAATTTGTTGATTTTAAAACCATATGTGACAAGCACACAAGTAGGCCCTTGTTTCATGTCCCCTTAGAGAGAAATATTCAGCCATTGAAGGAGGAAGAAAGAGCCTAGCCTTTGCTACACTCTTCTCATTTCTTCCCTTAAGCTAGCTTTGATTTTAAAGGTTAAAAGGAGGGTGACGTCCCAGGCCTAGGTTATCTACACCTAGGGTCGTCCATCTTCTAGGGTTTTAGTGATAGAGCCTTGCCATTGCAACACTGTCCCTCATTTGATCCTCTTGTTTTATCTCTTCTCATATGCTAGCCGTTTTGCCAAGTTTGACCTAAAGAAGAAGGAAAGAGCACGAGGCCTTGCTTAAGCAACACCGAAGTGAGCCTCTTTCCCCTAGGGTTTTGATTCTAGGGCCCTGCCATTGCAGCACTCTAGAACCCTTCGCTCTTGTCTTTAGCCTATTACTCCTTCAACCTTGCGTCCTCTCCTTGAATGACTCCATATACCCTTAGGCACTGATCTTAGACACACAACGTTGAAGTGATAATGCTCAAACCAACTCTCAAAACTTTAAATTTTGAAACCCTAACTAACTAGCTAACCCTAACTAGGTTGACGTCACAGTTGGTTATTCCATCTTGACGCAACAAATATTGATAATAAGCAATTAGATGATGGTTAAAGGCATTTATTGAGTAAATGATTGATTGAATATATTGTTTGCTACATCATCTCAATAGCTATTGATGAATTGATACTTTTCCATTACTGTATTGATAAAACATTGATCTCATTAATACCTGTTGTTTCACATTGTTTATATATTGATGTCAGATAGTTGCATGAAGTACTAACCCATTGAGTTATAGCCTGCATATATATTGTATTGTTGTTGTCTTGTTTCGGGCAGGTGTTTTCATTTGGGCATACACTTCATTTATTGGCTGATTAGCCAGACTTTCTGACCTTGGTGGTAACATGTGAGGAGGAACTTTTCCCTTGACTTTTGTACTTTAACCTCTTCAAAACCCTAGGTTACCAAGGATGTCTCCCCTGGGTTAACCTCCCTAAATAGAAAGAACCTCCCCATTGAGGTGACATTGGGTGGGGAAGGTTCCTGTACGCCAGTTTGGCCTCTATCCTTTAGCCTGTTTGACCTGGCTACAAATTGTGCGATAACAACTTCCAAATGGATTTATAAAATCAAGCATGCAGCTGATGGAAGCATCAAGAAATAAAAAGCGAGATTTGTAGCCAGAGGGTTCTCGCAAGTAGAGGGAGTTGACTATGATGAGACATTTGCTCCAGTAGCCCGATAATCTTCCATCCATTCTATCATTGCACTAGTTGCTTCCATGGGTTGGAAACTACATCAGATGGATGTAAAGACAGCCTTTCTCAATGGTGAAATTGAAGAAGAAGTTTATATCGAGCAGCCAGAAGAATTCGTTATACACAACAAAAAATCTCATGTGTGCAGGTTGTAGATTTTCTGAGGTCCTATGAGGTTGCCACCTAAGGTCTGTCCTTGACCTTAGTATGGCTCTAAGTTTCAACTATGTGGTTGTCTTCTTTTGTTGTTTTAGGACAGCAAACAGTCACCCAACTTTCTGCTCAATGTTTTGATGGTTAAGTGCTCTTTTAAGGTGCCCTTGCAAGTGTTTTCTTTACTCAATGTCAGGACATGCAATATAACTTAAAACACACAACACTACCTCTAGATCTTTAACTTTAAAATGTTGATCTACACTTCTAAGCATGCATAAATTTGACACAAGTATTTTTTGTCAACATGACCCTGGATAAAACCCCCCCGGGGAAAACCAGTTTGGGATATATGTCTATATAATAGAGAAATAGATGGTGCAATACAGCAAGTACAAAATATAGATGAACCTATTACAATAGCAGCTTGTCTCAAGCTGAAGTACAAATCCAAACCAAGCAAGAGCGCCCTAGCATGGTGCACCCCTCATAAATGTTGTTAGATCCACCAAAACTGCTGCAAATGCCAACTGGAAGCTCTAATATAGAAACCCCTCCACAGTAATCAAGCAATGATGAGTAGAATCCCTCTAAAACAGACCTCACTGCAATTTGACAGGTGAAAGTGCTCCCCACTAATGATGCGCCCTCCTCCTCAAGTGCGCCCTCCTCAGATCTGAAAGCTCCCCACTAAAAAAACAAGGCTAATAATTGAATGCCTCCTGTTATCGCATAGTTTGTAGCTAGGTCAAATGGCTATAAGATGAAGGTCAAACTGGCGTAACAGGAACCTATCCCACCCAATGTCACCACGATGGGGAGGTTCTTTCTCTTTAGGGAGGTCAGGCCCAGGGGAGACATCCCCGATAACCTAGAGTTTTGAAGAGGCAAAAGTTAAAAGGACAAAGGTAAAGTTCCCCCTTCACAGGTCACCACCAAAACAGATAGTCTCGGCTAAACAGCCAATAATGAAGTGAAGCCCCAAAGGAGAACACCTACTCGGAACAAAGCAACAGGGGATTTAGTCCTTTGTAATTGTCCGATGACCAATCCGTAAAAGGGGAGTTGGTCCTTATACAATTACCGACATGATTAATCCTCAATGGGGATTAATCCAATAACAATAATAATAATAATGACATGATTAATCTGCAATGGGGATTAATCCAATAATAAAATAATAAGAAGAATGCTCTTCACAGTTACATTATTTCAACATTGCACCCCTATACACTAGGTGCGCCCTCCATCTAGATCAAGCACCAATCCTCCATGAAAGCCTCCTCAAGGTAGCTTGCGCCCTTCCTCCACAAGTGTGCCTCCTTTGGCCTCTCCAAACCCTCACTTCCTCTCTTCCTCTTCACTCAACTCTCTCAAGTGAACAATCTAGCCATGTCTAATCAATGGTGAGATTTAATCTCAAAAATCTCACTTAGAAAACCTACTTTCTCAAGTTTTCTTAGTTTGCTTTATGTCTATTAATTCACCCACAAAGTGAATTAATTGTCACTTTATGACTTAAGTGACATATTTCACTTTTGACTTAAATTTCCTGAGTCAAAGTGAAATTAGAACATAAAGTAAAGTATTAAGGGTAATAGTCTCCCCCTTTTTGTTTAGAGACTCACAAACACAAGGGGACCACTTTCCAAGTTACCCAAAACTCAACAATACACATGACTAGGATGGTTAAGGCAGCCTCCTTTGTCTAGTTGACAACATTCTTCACAAAATTTAGAAACCTTTTTTCTTAATGACTCTTAACTACTCAAATTATTTCAATTTCATGCCTTTCAAAACAACTAACCTGTCTTGGTTGAACCATTGAAGGAACTCTTGATCGTGCAAGACAATATATAGAATTCATAAGAAGTTGAGATTAAACAATAGAAGAAGCTGCTCATGTAACTTGAGACATTAATGGATTTTCCCACATATCAAACAGTTATCAATGTAAAGATTATGTTTTGGACTAGTATCAACTCCATTTTTAAGGTTGGGCAAAAGATGTGGTCCTTCTGCGTGACCCTCGTAAACTTGGGTTCTAATAATAATAAACACAAGCAAAGAAATAAAATAAGGTCATGTTAAACCAGGCCCATTAATAAATAACATGTGTCCATATTTAGCTAGATTTTTTATCTTTAAATAGAAGATAAAGAAAAATAAATAAAAAGATTTCATAATGCAAGAAGCCACAATAATGCTTTGATCAATAAATGTTGGCTTGAAGAGCAATCTAGGAGCTATTAAGGCTATGGTTTCATGAGCAGGGCTTCATGGAATATAGCACAAACATTTAACATGATAACAACATACTTAAGACCAATGACTAAGGAATTTTTAGAAAACACACTATAGAAATATAAGAATAAAGTAAAAAGAAACAGAAGTTTCAACTTCAACACTGTTTTTAGTCATAAGCTATTTTACGGATATTGATATCAAAATTCAAGAATCACAACGGTGCTCCATGATATTATTCCCTGCACCATCACCCTGTGTTTCAGCTAATCTACCATGGAGTATGTTGTAGTTCCTTGCCTCATTCATCTCTATGTGACTAGCATTCGAACTCCATTAAGCTTGTACATTTTGTTGCATCTAAACATTTGTTTACCAAGTTTTCAAGTTTTGGGTTTTTTAGTTTTCTGAGGCAGGCGAGAGTCCTTCAACAGTCTGAGCAACCCTTGGATATGGCATTTGAGGAAACACAGGCTCCTAAATTGAAAACCTAACTGCCTTACTGAAGAATCAAGGCAGACAGAAGCTTGCACCATCATCAAAGAGCAATGGAGACTTTGAAGTAGCAGAGCCTACAGTCACTATTTTAAAGCCACAACCACTTGTAGACCACATAGAAAGTCTGCTAAATCATCCTAAATTTGTCATTTCGAGGGCATTTAGGCCTCAGAGGATACAATAGCCAAATGGATAAAACAAAACTGGAAGACCCAAAACAGTTTGGCTATCAGACTCCTATGCAGAGGGTATTTCTGATGTTCTTCTCAAAATCCAATGCAGGGACCTTGCATTTGAAGGGGGAGGCTGGCTGATGGGAAGAGCAGAAGCTTTAGACTTTGGGTTTTGAACTGTTTGAGGGCACTCCATCCTTTGTTCCAAAATGGATAGAACTCACAGGTTTTCCCATGTGATTCTGGAACAGCTCCATCTTCTTGCACGTAGGAAACTCAATAAGCTCTTACCTGATGTCTTTGAATATCATAGACAAATGCACTACCCCTTCCTATGCAAGAATGTGTGTGGATCTGAATCTCAATAAGGCATTTCTAGCTTCAATCAACCTAAAGCTTATGGACTACAACTAGAAGCAACCTTTGGGGCAGAAGAATATTCCATTCAATTGCAAGGTTTGTTCCAATTTAGGCCATGTGGTAGGTATGTGTCCATAACAAAAAAGCAGGTTTCCACACCGAAAGGCACAAAGGAGAAGCCCCCCAAATCCCTCAAATCCATCATACCAGCCTACGACTTCCTCTAATTGGCAGGAAGTTAAGGATAAAACTTCAAAGGCTTAAAAGATAATAAAAAGAAGCTAGCCCACAAATCCAGTGCATCAGACCTGAATCCTTTTCAGTCACTTTAGGAGTCCAAGCCAAACAACTCCAAACTAAAGAGACTTCAGCAGATAACGTCCTTAGAAAGGTAAAGCCACAGAGGATCTTACATTGGAGACAGGTCAGAAGCCCAAAGTTTTTGCAGCATCTACGTCTGTTACTACTCTAATCTGACACAAGTTCCTGCCCCTTCAACATAGGAGAAGGCAACAACAAAGCAGTGCAGACACCTCTCATTCATAGGTTGTTGACTAAGATCGAGAAATTCAGTAACACAGTTGAACAATGGCCGCAACTTGATCCCAAGATCCAAGTTAGGGGTCAACCCCTCTGGAGAGAGGGTGGAGGGCACGAGAGCAACTTCAATGCAGGTCCTAGGATAGTACTTAGTAGACTCAGGGTCTCCAACCCAGATGGACATGGAACCGAGCTTTGTCACTTAGCCTCTCTAAACTCATAGCGTGACCACATATGTTGTCAAATCCTAACCTTTGGTCAGCCAGGACTCTGCTCATGAGAGCATCTGGAATTTTTGAATATTTTTCAAAAAATGTATAAAAAGTTTTTGTTTACATACAAAAAAAAACTTTATTTTAGTCATCAAAAGTAAACAAAGATTTCTTTTGTAAAAAGAATTGAAGATCACATGTGAAAAGGGGTAAGATTAAAACTAGACTTAGTTCAACTCTCCTGACATTAAGCGATAACAGTTTTTTATTCTAAATAGGAAGCACTTATGCATGCAACAAAGAGAAGCTTATTGGAGATTTGAACCACAGAGGTGTTATACAAAAGGTAAGGCGGTAATCAACGGTGGCTTGCCAAGTCGGTGAAAGCGTGGTGATTCTAAAGCCCCCACCAAGGTTGAGGTCTCTCCAATGACACGTTTGTGCTTGTACTTCTTGTGCACCTGTACTTGCAAAAGTGGTGGAGGTCAGGTGCAAGTACTGGGAAAATTTGGCGGAATAGATAACCCCCGGGCCCCCCTCATGGCCCCTCAGCCAAAGGATTCCTAATTGAACGCTAAATATTGGCTACTCGTATTGATATTCTCCCAGATTAGGGAAGGGCGAATTTGCAGCATCGGATAAGAGGAAACACCACAAAAAAGGTAAGACGGTGGGCATTATGATGCAGTAGAAAGGAAAAAGTTCTAGATTCCTACAGAAAAATCGATCAGTTGCATGTTATGCCTCAAAACTGTTTCTAGCATAGACATGAAGCATTTTTAATTTTACTGGAACAATGATAGTCACCAGAAGAGTAAAAAATAAACAGCCTTACCCTCCTAATAAATATAAAATCCAACCAAGTAGACTAAAGCCAAACTACATAACAGCTGGTAAAAATTTGATCCAATGTTTGATCAGTTACCTTAGTGAGATTGATATTTCGCATAGCAAACACAGCAAGTGCTTTGAAAAGAACCCCAGGTCCCTCTTCGAGCGTGAAAACTATACTTGTCTGCAGATATAGCATGGATAAAATCACGAGCACAAGCATAGTCATTATGCCAGAAGTATGTCAGCAAAAGCATAATCAATGTTAGATTATTTCATTCTTTTAATTTGTATTCAGAAGATTCTATGGCTGATACACTAAAGCCCTTAATAGTAGGCCACGAAACATAGATTTTACTACCATAAGTTAAAATTTACAGAGCCATCCAAGTATAGTCACCTTAAAAGGCCTTCCCACTCTAGGTATTATCGGTTCCCTCGCTAACATTAAAAAACGAGTAACGTTGTCGCACTCATCCTGATAATACAAAATGATCGACATACAAGTGAATAACATCATCATCAAATGTCTAGACCTAATTGGAATTTTCTCTATTAGGCTTGAAAACCATCATACAAGAATTCCTACCTGTATATCCTTTGCAAGGATGTCCAAATCATAGATCTCTGCAGCTCTAGCACTAGCTACTGCTCCTGTATCATGGAGTTTGTTAAGAGCAATGAACTGCAAAAGGAAAAGTTAAGTGTAAACTAAGCACTACATTAAAGATTACTGATTAGTAATAAAGGGATGTGTTAATTTAAAGATTATTTATAAAAGCTGATTTCTTTAATCTATTAATAGCGAAATAGCAAAGTCAAGAGCACAAAAGGGAAGATTTCTTTGATCTACTAATAACAAAGTCACAAGCTTAAAAGGAAATTCCAAATTTCTAGTCTATCAAAATACAGAATCACAATATAATAACAGCTTAAAACAGTAGCAACAAAAACCAACTGACCTGTGCTGCACCTGCAGTATCATCAACAGCTTCCCTAATAACACCTAACTTTGACAATGTATGCTCACACTGAGCGAGGGCCTGAAAAATGTGGGAGTGGTCAACAGACATGCAGAAAAATTGAGGCAAAAAATACTAATAAAAATCCAGAAGAATTTATATCCCGTAGTTGCCTGTGGATGGCTGAGAACTCGGTGAAGCTCCTCCTTTTTCACTCCTCGAACCCCTAACAAGCAGTGATGCACTGCAAGTTGCACTTCCCCAACAATATGCAATCTATGCCGTAGTAACAGGTCATAGTTACGATGTATACTTCCTCCTAGTGAATTCTCGATTGGCAAAACTGCCCTATCAACTAGCCAGAGTTCCACAGCCTGCAAAACAAAGCCAAAGATTAGAAATCTTTGGATAGAGAGAAACCTTGGGCTATTTTTTCACAATTAAGTAAACAACTGTAATCATGATGCAGTAAAGGGTATAGTATCTATAGAGTGTACACCAATTTGTGAATCCGTCACTCAATACTCACTTTTTATGGGGACAAATAACTGGCATGAACGTCTAGTTATGCTGGAGTAAAACAAGGATTACAAGGAAAAATTGGTCATGCAATTGCAAGTTCACAAACTACCATATAGAAACATTATGGAAAGCACCTGGATTGATATTAGTTTCACTTCCATTTCCAAAACAAATTCAGGAGATGATTGCATTAAATAGTTTAAATTTTCAAGTATCTTGTAATGTAAATAAGTGCTCAAATGACGTATGTTGTAAAAAATTATTGCTCAAATGAATATCGTTGGAGATGGGCTGTAGCCTGTAAAAGTGGCCTGAGTCAGAAGATTTTGCTTGCAAGAGCCTCCAGAGAATAATATTCTTGATTATGGCCTATGCATATTTAATAAGAAGCTTTCGAATAGAGATAAAAAAAAATTGAAAAAGACATGATTTGGAATGCAAGTTGAGATTGAGGAATGGTAAAGCAAAGATACGAGGCAAAGAATCTGTCTAATACAGATGCATAAAATGGTTACAGAATTCAATGTGCAATACAACATTTACAATACAGGCTAGAATCTGTTTAATTTGGAAGAGAATTCAATGTGTAATGGAACATTTGCACAAGTGAAGAACAAGTTGTAGTTCACTGTCTGGCATAGCTAGTCATATTACTCGTGCTACTCGAGAATTTGTAATATAAGTCATTAGTCATACAAAAGTTAGAAGCAAGAAGCGTACATATAACAGGGATATTGATGATTTAAGCAACTGTCTTGTTACTTGAAATGGGGAAATGAGTATGGTTATCAGAAACGCCACTTTCATATTTCAGGAAAGGGGAACAGCATATTATTTATGTATTATTATATATATCGGGAGAGAGAGAGAGATGCATACATGTCATACAGACATACATAGACACCCACATACATATATATTACAAAAGCTAGAAACCATAGATAGCGTTACATCACGGAACACGTGAGAGAAATACACATAATAACACAACATGATATTATGAATAAATGGTGCATTCATTACAATGGAGTTTACCTCCTTATATATCACTGTTCATTGAGCAAGTCATTTCCAATTATGAATGTGGAATAAACCACTTTACACAAAAAGTGAACATGAACATAAGCTAAAGTTATAAGGTGAATTTATTAAACAGTAAGACTTATATTCTAATTTCTAACACCCCCTCTTAAGGCTTACAGCACTGAAAGAAAAACATACTAATTGAAGGCAAACACATACTGACTGAAACACAAAAAAAAACAGAAGTACTCAGAACCAAACATTCTTCAGAAGCTTCTTCATTGAACACAATTCCTGGACCAAATAGAGCTCCATCAAGCAGCCTCATAACCCTCGTAAAGGTGTAGCTCCCGAGCTGAATTTATGAGTTCTCAAATTCCACCTCCCCAAACTCCCGAATTAGGAATCTCCTAGATTATCTGGGCAACTGTCCATGCTGAGCTGTATATACACTAGAACCTTTCCTGTCTTCAAAGTGCAGGCTCCCTAAAATGCATAGAATGCTCTTTCTTCAGTAAGATCGTCACCACTGTCAACATCCGTTGGATCTTCAACAATGGCTGCATTAGCTACATGTGGTTTGTCTTTGACTTTTTTTCCCTTGAGAACATCATTGGCTCAAAATCTACAGTTCCAGGCTGTGTGACCCATTTTCTTGCAATAATAACATACCACCTCTCCCTTATCTTTAGATGATCTGCTATGACTGTTTCTTGAGTATAATGCCATCTCAGGTTGAGAATCACCTTCGATCTCTCCTGCAATGGTTCTTTTTTCTTCAGCGAAGAGAGCAGTGATCATATCTTCTAGAGCTTGAGAAGGTAATTAATTGACTGCGAGTAAAAATTACATTTTTGTATTGAGAATGCAGACTGTTTAACAAAATGGTTTTGGCATCTTCTTACTCTATCGTAGCTCTGACTTCAGCTAGCTGTCTAATGAGAGGCTTAGATTGTTTATGTGACTAGACATAGTGACTTTGGAAAACATCTTGAATCTAAATAATTGTAGCTTCAGAGAAAACTTTGCATTCACTGCTTGTGCCCTGTTATCCCCTAGCCTAGGGATAACTATGGAGATTATGTCTCGAGGCCCACAGGTCCTAGACATGGAGTACCGAGAGCCAGATCGACTTGAGCTTGGCCCTGGAGGGCCCACCCTTTTCTTCTTCAGTGCCTCCACCTTGATAGCAGCAGCAGCATCCATCCCATCAGCCTGGTCCTTCAGCAGAAATGGGTCTTGCTCCATGAGGTAATGAGTCCGGGTATCATGGTAAGTGTCACTCTGATTCTCAAAACATTTGAATATGTGCATTTAATTCTTTTTGCTTCTAACGTGTGCTTGGATAAGCCTTTCCACTTGACCACACCTGGGGGGAATGACAGGATACCCTAGTAAGTTGGTTCCCATAGGGTTTGAGTTGCCACTGGGGGGGTTCATGAAAGGTCATCGTCCGTTCCCACCATACTTGCCACTTTTCATCTTTTTCGCACTCATCCATCCCATACACTAGTCCGGGCACTGGGTTTGCAAGCTTTCAAAGGATTGTACCTTACCTTGTGGGAAGAAGGGGCTAAAGGCCCAGAGGGTAAAAGTAGCGGGCAAAAGATAAAAGACAAAAGAATGAAACCTTGAGATGCTTCGCCCAGGGATCCCCGAGAAAGCAATAAAAGGCTTCTCAGCAAGAAACAAAGGGACCCATAAAAAATAATAAATCAAGACCTAGTTAGAGGATATGTGGTCTCATCACGAGTCAGCCTATTAGGTCCATGGGCATGTAGCGGTATGACACTATCATTCGTCTGGTCACCACGCCAAGGTAGTGGCTCTTAGTGGCATAGCCAAGAGAAAGGGGGTCTCATCATGAGCCAGCCTTCTCATTCCTGCGAAATGCTTGTGGGTAACATTGTCACCACTGGTCACCACGCCAGGGCAATGTCCCATAACTAGCCTCTTGAAAGAAAAAGAAATAAGAATAAAAGATAAAAGGCATGAATGGGCTTGGAAACATTTGCATCCATGACAAGGTGCAGCTCACCCTCTTCAGAGGCACCCACAGGTAAGCCATACATTTCCCTGTTATCACTACACCCATTGCCCAGACATCCCTTACCAACTCATCCACTTACATCGTCTGGATTTGTCTTCACCCGGGAACATCCCACATCCAATGAGCACTAGCCCAATAGGACGTCCTAGCGCCCCCTCCAAACTTGGCTTGTAGAATAGCATAACGTCTTTGAGCACTTGTCCGGGTAAAGGGGGTTTCATGCACATGTTTAAATAACTTGATGATTAGATGTGATTGACATTGCTATGATCCCTGTGACTTATGAGCCCATGGAGGGCATATTTGTTGATGTTGCAGGGCCACACCCGATGGACAGGTACACATGGGGAGATGATTAGTTCGAACCTCCATAGAGCTAAAAGCCCACTAGATGGATGTTGAGACCTCAACCATGGACAGACACAGATCAGGGGTTTGCACCGGAGAGAGAGGAGGACGTTTCACAAGGGACAGCCTGGCAGGCCTGGACCCAGGGGGGTCTTGCCCTTTTCACCATGATGTAGGCCTTGGAAGGCCCATGACATCACTCCGATCACCCATGACGTCACCCAGCGTTTTGGACACTTTGGAGGCAATTGTGTGCTAGATGGCATGTGCAACAGGATCCAGAGGCACAAGGAGGCCTAACGTTTTTCTCCAAGAAGCCAACGTTGCCCTAAGAAGGCCTAACGTCACCCTAAAAGGGCATGACGTCATCTTTACAGCTTGATTTAGGGTTTTATTATGACATTTAATGTAAAAACTGGATATTATGTGTAATTGACCATGTCGGCCTTTTTGACCTAACTCTGGTCATTGATATTGTATAAATAAGGGTTTTAGCCCTTGTATTATTCATCATCTTTCACTCACACTTGTGAGGACTGAAATTTCTTTACTTGGCTGAAATTTTAGGCACACTTGTTGAGGAAGGCTAAATTTGGAGTATTTTGGTAGGTTTCTTGGTGGATGTGCTCAACTAGGGTTTTGCTTGATGATTCTTGATGTATGTAAGTTAAATTTATGCAATTCTTCTTAATTGAATGGTTATGGTTATGTTATCTTGCATTTTACATTAAGATTATGAAATTGTTTGTTTAAAACCCTAGGAAGTCTAGCACATGTTATCGTCCTAGCTTTAAAAGCCTTCACCTACTAGATTTTGCCAAGAAGCCATTTTTCTTGAAGCCTTTGCTAGGGCCTTGCCATTGCAACACCTTAGTATTAATTGCTTCATCTTAGCCGATTTTGCATCATCATTGAGTTAAAGAGGGAGGAAAACCTACTAAGGCCTAAGGTTACCTACACCTTAGTAGCTAGTTTCCCCTAGGGTTTGATAGTTGAAGCCTTGGGTTACCAACACTCCAACTATCAATCTCTCTTGTCTTTGACTCTCCTATTATCATCTTCCTTCAACATTTGCTGCCATATTATTGACTCCGTTTACCCTAAAAGCACTAGTCTAAGACTCTTCATTGAGTGATTGATCAAAACAACCATCAAAACCTATACCTTGAGCTTCCTACTAACCATTTCTAACACTAGAATAGCCTAACCTACTAACATTATTGCTGCTGTTACTGAAGTAAGCTACAGCCATACATTGCAGCATTAAAATCTTCTAAAAGCAATTGAAAATGTTGATTAAAGCATTGCCTTGTTAGCTTCTAATAAATGCTATTAATATGATGTTAATGGTTGATCATTTTTAGTCATTTTGAAAGTTGTTTCAAGGAACTTATTGTGAAGTATTGCCTCATAAATATTGTTGTTATAATTTTCTGTTTACTTCATCATTATCAGCCAATTGCTTTTATCGAGAAAGTCTGTGGTTTTATGAAGTGCTAACCCGCAAGTTGCACTTGCAATAAATATAGTTTCTTGTTGCTTTGTTCCGGGCAGGTACATCTTGATATGTTATCACTTCATTGGTTATAAACGTGGGACTTTCTGATTAGTGGTGACTTGTGAGAGGGGACCTTTTAATAGCTTTCTTGACCTTGCTTTCTCAAACCCCCAGGTCACCGGGGACATCTCGCCTGGGCCTACAACCCTAAATAGAAAGAGGAATCCTATTGAGGTGACAGTGATAGGATAACCTCAAGTTACGCCAATTTGTTTTCCATTTACTTCTCCTTCTATCAAAGTACAAATTGTGCGATAACATGCCCCAAATCATTTATTTAAATTATCCTAGATTACCTTGGATGATATTTCCAGATCTATATGATACAATTCAAAGCCTGAGAGAGCAAGGCCAATAATAGCTTTAGCTTTATCATCTCTGCTCTACCATTCCAATAATTTATTTGGATCTGCCAGTGATTTCTCAGTCCCTTTTACAATTCCCCACATGTTTTGTTCATCAACTACATCTGGATTTTGACTTTCCAAGTGTGGAAATTGAAGCTAGAATATTTTTCTAATGGCGTATCCATGCTTAATGCCCTAACAAAGAGGTCTCAAACTACACAGTTATCTCTTCAGACTGTTCATAGGATTATGCAGATTTTGGTCTTCGATGGAAATCCCATCAAAAAACTTCTATGTTTCTACTCTGCCCCCTCTAGAACTGGTGGAAAGTAAATGAAACAGCTGAAAATTTCATAATATTACCTACATAAGCTCTGTATCTTTGGATATGGATGTGTATTCTTTGTAAAACAATTCTGAGAGTGTTGGGCCAATGTTCTCAGCTATTACTCCCAAAGATCGATCTACAAATACCTCTGCAATCAACTATACGGCTATCTGTACAGCAGGCTGGTTCAAGTTTGATCGCTAACGAGAATCTGTACAGCAACTGTACAGATTAATTAACACAGCGGGTGGATAGATATTGTACGGCAAGTTGTTGTACAGCAACGGTGAATTGTTGTACAACAAGAGTAAAGCGACTGGTGGCTGTAAGGCAGCTGTAGGCTGGTGGCTGCTTTAATTTTAAAACGACTTTTTTTTTGGCAGCTATGAAATGCAAATCGAAGGGCAACATTCGATTTTAGTACAGTGGCGGCCCCTCCAGATGGTGGCTCAAAGCCTCGAACATATGGCAACTTCAACAATCTTTGACCACAAACCTAATTTTCCAGTGGCTCGATTCTCCTTTAGGTGACATTGAAGTAGCAAGAGTGGTAACTTTCCCGAGACTCTGGATATGGCTTCCTACTCTGATACCATATTACAAAAGCTAGAAACCCTAGATAGGGTTACATCACGGAACACATGAGAGAAATACACATAATAACACAATATGATATTATGAATAAATGGTGCATTTGTTACAATGGAGTTTACCTCCTTATATACCATTGTTCACTAAGCAAGTCATTTCCATTTATGAATTTGGGATAAACCACTTTACACAAAAATTGAACACGAACATAACCCAAAGTCATAAAGTGACTTTATTACACAATAAGCCTTATATTCTAACAATATATAATTTTGAAATGCAAGGAAAAAAATATATTGTTTTTTCACAAACTAAAACAGCGTATTCATTTCGTTTTGCTCTTTTAATATGTTTTCAGTTGTTCTATCTCTTTCCTTTTCAATTAATTGTTGTATTTATGGATGGGCCATGTTATCGCACAGTTTGTAGCTAGAAGTAAAGGCTATAAGGTAGAAGGCCAAACTGGTGTAACAGGAACCTATCCCATCCAATGTCACCACGATGGGTAGGTTCTTCCTCTTTAGGGAGGCTAGGCCCAGGGGAGACTGTTGAGATTTGTACCTTGGGAGGTGTTCCCCATGTGCTTTTGTCCTCCTTGGCACATGAGGGAAGGTTTAGACACTTTGTACCTAGTACTTTTGTCTATTTTCACTTTGACTTTGGTTAAAGTGAATTTTGGTCACTTTTGGCAAAAGTGAGTATTAAATCACTTTGTGGTGATTTTGGAGACATAAGTAGACTTAGGAAACTTAACCCAAAAGTGGGTTATGATT
>JASDQU010258922.1:0-15331 GCA_032191745.1 Picea mariana | reverse complement strand
ACATTTGCCAAAAAAATTCTATCATCAAGAGTCGGGCTCAAGGTCGATGCATGGATACAATTTATTATATTCCCACCATATACTTAGAATCAAAGTAAACATGACCCACATTTTTTGATAATGGAGATTACCATACCACATAACAATTGATCACCCAAATATACCATAAGTTTGTGTGTCGCCTGCACTTAGTATTCGAATAACATATCAAAATCTAGGTGTAGCAAGAGTAAAATGTATAATGAAATTAACATTCCCTTGACTCGAAATAAAATGGTTAATACACCCAATCATCCATTAACAAGAAATAGAACCAGGTTAGGCTCTTTTCTTTTACTTTCAAACCGTGAAATTCTTCTTGTAAGGTAATCATGAGTGCAGCTTGAAGATGTTAACAAGATGAATCATTTTTCTCCTTTATTATTGTTCTAAAGGGGTCCCACCTATTTAGTATTATTAATAAATATATAATAGCAATAATGCATTGCAAGTCATTTGCAGGAATGGATTTCATGTTGCGTTTTTTTGTGCGTCAACAAACTAGCGACTCGACAGGGAAATCTTCTTCCAGTAGATTTAGAACTCATAAAGCTTGGTTCCATAAACCAGTAGGAATTTGTGATCGAAGTTGTTCAGAAAATAGTTATGCAACAAGGGGGAAATAATGGCTTAAGGGAATTGATGGAATGGGACTTCATGGAATAACTTATGGAAAGTGAGATGTATGTGGGGAATTTGTCTTGTACGCATAACAATCAATAGGAATCATAACCGAAAATATTTATAAACTTCAAAGAGGATACTTCTGATATTCTCTTGAATCTCAAAATTGAGGGAAGAAAGGGATAGTAGAAGATGGGAAGAAATCAAAATCAACTATGCTACAAAAGTGTTGAAAGAAAAAAACTACTTCATCAATGTTTCGAAAGGAGGATACTGTAACAGATGTGTATTACTTTATTCTTATTGATAAAAAAATACTTGCATAAATGACATAACTATGGAAAAATTGATCAATACCTTACTTCCTATTACCATAAAAAAGACAAACAATAGAAACCAAAACCCAATAAAACAAAATTCACAAACCAAAGGAAAGACAAAAATATGTACAACAATCATATTTACACAATATAGAGTTAGTGATCAAGTTGTTTTCATATAATGTTTCAAGTGGGAACCATTGGTACTCTAAGAAAACCTTCTCTCATCCATGTCCTTAAGAAGATAAGAATTTGTGCCAATGATATAAGCAATTTTGAAACGACCTAGCCATAACTTTTGGAACTTATAATTCCTTCCTCTCTCAGCATGGGTCGAGTCCCATAGTAAGAATTTGTCATCTATTTTAAATTCAATAGTCTTTGCTCGTTTGTTAAAATACTTCTTCACTATTTGCTGCCTCCCTTTAAGATTTTCCAAGGAAAAATTTCTTTGTTCTTCCAGGGCTAACAAAGTATTTATCCTTTGAGAGACATTAGAAGAATTTAATTCTTCGGTCTGTAACATCAAGAATAAGGAAGAAATCTCTAATTCAATAGGAAAAATATCCTCTTGGCCGTATACGAGCTGAAAGGGAGTAAAACATGTACTTTATTTAGTGGTTGTACGGTAAGCCCAAAGAGCGTAAATTAAAAGTGTGTGCCACTGGTGACATTCATCTTCTATAATTCTCTTTATAATCCTGGCTAGATTCTTATTAGTGGATTCTACTAGTCCATTTCCCTGAGGGTAATAAGTAGATGAAGTGAAATGATTGACATATAATTAGCAAGGAATTGGGTCAGTTTTGCATATATAAAAGCTGGACCATTGCCTATAATGATTTCTAATGGAAGGAAAAATATGGAAAAGATATTGGACTCTAGAAAAGAAATTACTTATTCATCTTGCACGTGTCTAAGAGGGATAGCCTCAACCAAATTAGTAAAGTAATTAGTGGTTGTCAAAATGAAGATATGCCCTACAAAGGATGGAGGATTGATTGGGCCAATAAAGTCTAAACCCCGCTTTGAAAAAGGGAAATTTGGAAGTACAGGTTGTAAAGGCATGGTAGAAAAATGTTCCTTCCTAGAGAAATTTTGGCACTTATCACAGGACATCACAAATTTATAAGAATCACAAAAGATAAAAGGCCAATAATAACCATTTCTTATGATCTTAAAGGCAGTAGTTTTAGTAGATAAATGGCCATGAATATGTATGATAGGTGTTGATGATCCATGATCTGGTGTAATATTTTTTGTTCTTCATCATCACTTACACAACGGAGCACCAAGCCATCAACATATTCTCTAAACAAGGAGTCTCCCAAAATAATGTACTTAGAAGATTCAAGGCAGAGTCTCCATCTCTGATGAGGTTCCAACTCGTTTGGGCACCTTTGATACTACAAATAATACACCATATTTTTATACCAAGGATGTTCAAATATAGAGAGTGTTGGGTCTCCTTTTAATGCCTCTAATTACCTTATCCCTTCCTATATCTTAGACAACTTTACCTCAGATATATTCACTATTTGTCTCTTAGACATCCTTGTGTATATATGAGGTAACCTATGTTTAAATCATGATTTATGAGATTTCTTAATAATTGGAATATAATAATTGATGTTAAATGCTCTCTAATTACTTTGATTAATCCAAATAGACCTTATGACATAGATCCTACTCATCCAGTACATGTTTCAACGTTCATTTGGTATTCAGTTCATCAACTACCTATTTCTATGCTCATTTGGTAACAATGTTGTGTTCGTCTGATACCTATTTATATGCTCATTTGGTACCAATCTTCATGTTCCAACTATGCGTGTCTGGTACTAGTTCCGCAACTGTTGGATTGGGTGTTTGAACGAACTTTATCTCGATGGGTCCAAGGAGTTTGTTGGCTCGGACATCCTTTATTCGTTGAAGACCATGATACGCTTCATCCTCATGCACTTCGTGTCATGAGGATGAAGTCTTTCCCATGAAAAACGTTATCTCATCCAATTGTAACATTTATGTAATCATTTGATGTTATCTCTAGGTCTTGGTTGTAATAGTTATTTCTCTTTAAAAGAGAAGGCCTTGTAGATGATAAATATACAGAGACATAGTTAAGTAATGTTATGATGTAGATTTGATTCTTGAAGGTTGTTGATTGTACACCTATATTATGAAGTAATGATAAAAAATGTAGTTCATGGAATTTATGTGTGTGATCAAATCTTTCCTTATGTAAGTTTCTTTTAAAGCTACCTTGTTGGTTTGGCAAGGGCCCATCGACCCAACCAAGGTAAGCTTCCTTGTATTTATTTGTGAATATAATTCTGGTTTGTGTGTGGATAGAATAATTTTGTGTTTTGATCATAGCACCTAACTTCATTTCTGTTGTGTTTCGGTAAGACACTTAATAGTATGCAATACAAATGTGTGCTAATTTTGAGTGAGTGAGATTTATGAGTGCAACATAGATTTCTGAATAAATACATTTTATCCTTGTGTGTGTATATGTAGACAATCATTTGTTAGATTGAATACTTTAATGTTTGTTTTTATTTTGCAAACCTAGGGACAACTAAGATCTCCATCTCTCACCCTACATGAACCTATAATGGAGTATCTCACTACACCTAGAGTTTCTTCCAGAGTTGATTAGGTTACATCTTGCAAATACAGGCACAGTCAAGATCTCCATCTCTCATGCTACATGCACCTATAATGGAGTATCTTACTACACCTAGTATTTCTTCTAGGATTGATTGATATTTGTTTTAAGAATGTACATAGTGTTAATGATTGATTGCTGCTAGATTAGTTGCAACAGGAAACATAGTCAAAGTTCATCTTTCCCTTTCATGAGCATGTAATGAACATATTCATTACCCGAGCAAGAGTCTTTAAATCACATGCTTGTTGAGATTTTGTTTATGAGTTTTTCTTTCTGGTTTTTAAATTGTGTGAAAAAGATTGTTTGAAGATTGTGAAACAATTCATTGGTTTTGGAGTGTTTCTTATCCAAGATATACTCATCAAACATAGGAACTTATCTGTTATCGACACATATAGTGCATCAACTCTATTGATTAGGAAACCAGATTGACATATTAAATGATTGCAATATATTGAGCATATAATTGCACCAACATTTTGGTGTCATTGTCGGGGAGTTGTAAATGGTAATAGGTAGTATTTGAATTATATTGATTTTATGGTTTTGGATTGGTATTAAGGAAAACCTAAGGGTGGAGAGAAGATGGTAATATGTGAGGGAAGAACCCACACATCCACTTTAGTGGGGTTGCTCCAAAGTCAGGTTGTCCTCTTACCTTCAATAGTTAAAGTTTATGTTGTGTTAGTATTATATCTTCTTATTTTTTATGCATATATGTAGGGATAGTAAAGGTATATTTTTTGCATCTAAAGTTATATAAAATTTAAGAAAACCCCCCAAAGTTACAGAAAAATCAAGAAAACCCCCCCACACTAATTTAGCTAATTTCTGTGTAGGAGAAATTCTAAGAGGATAGATCTCAAGGGAAGCAATTGAAACTACAACCAAAGGCCCTAGATCTGAAGCTACTGTGTATATTGAAAACATATCACAACAAGTAGTGAGGGAAGATCTGACACCCTAATCAGAAGGAGGAATTGGAAATGAGACAGAGGTAGTGGTAGAAGAGGATGAATCTGCCATTAGAGCAACACACAAAGTATTGTAACATTTGGATATCCCAACCAATCTGGTGGTTGAACCATCACTTAGTGGAGAAACATCACCTACAACCTATAATGTGTTTTTCAGAAGTATGGCAGATGCGGAAGGGAATGCAAATAATGAAACCGAGACATTTGGATTCCCAATATTAGACACTACCAGAGAAGTTTCCATGAAGAATATTCCTCTTTTATCAATACCTCACTTCCATGGTATGTCAACATAAGATCATGATTCATTTTTCTTTCAATTTGATATACTATGTAGAAGTTAAAATTATACTAATAGTGCACAAAAATTAAAACTCTTTCCAACTACACTTAAAGACTCAACATTAAGGTGGTTTATGAGTCTAGGAGAACATACTATCTTATCTTGGGATGGTATGAAATAAAATTTCCTCCAAAAATATCAGGATTATTGCAGACCAAGAGATGCTAGGAATGATATATTTAAAATGCAACAGTGTGAGGAGGAGAGTCTGGAATATTACCTAGAAATGTTCCTATACAATTATCAAAAGACAAAACATTTCACCTTAGACACAACCACAGTTAGGACCATCTTACTAAAGGGTACAAGGGATGACTGTATTGAGGTATTGAACCTTATGAGCTTTGGGGATGTATACCAAAATCCATTCACAGACATTGCAAAGTATTGTAAAAGGTACTCCCACATCCAAGCCAAAACAGGGAAAAGCATAATGAATCATATAAGAAGAAATACTAAACCTACTCCAGGAGGTGTTACATGGATAGAATTAGGGAATCTTGTAGAAAAAATTTAAAACAAACATCCTAAATATAATCAACACCCAATTAGATACCATGAAAATCAAAAGGAAAGAAGAAGAATAAAATGCTACTTTATCAATTTTCTGTCCTCGGTGTAGGAAAAGGCATCCCGAAAAAGAATGTCCCATTAATGTCGTTGAAATTTGTGGGTTTTTATAGAGAACCTCCCTACCAATGAGTTCCCTTCCTTACCTGGACTAGAATCCCTTTTTAAGGGAGGACGGGAACCTCAGGAAACATCATATCCTCCTAAGAGAGCATGGAAGACAAAAAATCCTAATATGTTCTTCGACCCTACCACACAATCCTCACAACAATAGTGGATTCCTCCAATGACTTACCTCAATGGAAACATCGGAAACCACAAGTAAAACCTTGGAAACAAGGATGGAAGGGGCCTTCATATGAAAATGTTCCTTTTCAACCACCAACCTTTCATGCTTACCCACAATATCCTTCTAGTATCTCTCAGTTGTTACCTGGATTTAATCCACCTTCTCTACCTCCACCTTCCCAGCTATAACAAAAAATCACATTTTCTTTGAACCCAAACCAACAGAAACAAATGCAATATGCACCTAATCCAAGCCCCCCTTGGCCTACCCCTATTCCTGCACAACCCATCCCTAATCCGAACAATAGACCTACACAACCTGTGCAAAATCTTGAAGCAAAAACTTTCCCAACTTATGTGATAACTCCTACTTCACTGAATGAAATTCAATTAAGGTCTAGGAAGGTCTTGAATAAACCAAATTCTACAGTGGTTATTCAAGAAGAAGAACAAATACATAACCAACCAAATGAAGAACAAGACACCCCTGTACAAGAGGAAATTTCTCCTCACACTCCTCAACCATCAGAAGTACCTCAGAAAACTAATACTCCACCTTATCCAGAAAGGTTACTTGTGAAGAAACCTGAGGTACCACTAGGACATGATGTGGAAGATGAACTACAGAATATATGTTTAAATATTCCCCTACTCCAATACATTAAAGACATTCATATATATGCTAGGATTGTAAGGGATCTTTGCATTAAAAATCCTGGGAGGAAGAGGAAGGAGCCTCCTATTATACAAGTGGTTGGAGAACTATTTGAATTTATATCAAAATTCCATCTAAATATAATGATCCAGGAAATCCAGTGGTGACTATAGAAATTAATGGTATTTCCTTGTTAAATACACTTATTGATCTAGGAGAAGCAATAAATTCTATGATCGTTGACATCAAGTGAACATTGCAACTAAATCACTTAAGGCCAACACAAACCCTATTGGAATTAGCAGGCAAATTAGTCATCAACTCAGTAGGAAGTCTAGATGATGTAACAGCCACCTTAGCCTCCTCGTAGTATCATGTAGACTTCATGGTAATTCCTTCAAAATCCTCTAAACCTAGACATCTAGTTGTGATTTGTCGACCTCGGTTGGCCACTGCAGATGCATTTATTAGCTATCAATATGGGGAGATGACAATTTCTAATGGGACCCACAGTCAGAAACTTATTCTCTTTCATCCTGCCCAACCAACCACTAAAGTTCCTTTATGGTTGGAGACTCCATATGGGAAGGAGGATTGTTATCAACTCTTTTTAACACTTGATAAAGCAAAGGGAGTTCAAGAACAAAATGAAGAACATATTTTAATCCTATTTTTAGCCAATACATAATGCATTGAATATCCTCAATCTTTTCCAGAATTTATAGATATTCTCAGCTCTGCATTTCAGGAGGTTTGACATCCCTCCACTTCTACATTGTTCAAATATCAACAATAAATGAAGGAGAAGAGCCAGTTGTTCATACTGTTGAAATAAGCCCTGGGAAATCTCTATATATCAATTCTAGCTTGGAATCAGATCAACAACAAAAATTGATCCTAATGATTCAAGGACAGTTCAATGCTTTTGCATGGGATTACTCTGACATGAAAGGAATTCACCTGAATACTTGTATACACCATATTTACACCAATGATCAAATTAGACATGTTAGGCAACTCCAAAGAAGAATGAATCCAGCCTTAAAATATATAGTAAAAGAAGAACTCCAAAAACTCCTACATGTCAATTTTATTTACCCTATTTCAAATAGCAAGTGGGTATCCCCATCAGTTATTGTCCCTAATAAAAATGGAAAATGGAGGATTTGTGTGGACTTTAGAGAGCTAAACAAGGCTACCTATAGATATTATTTTCCTTTTCATTTCATAGACCAGTTCTTGGACACCTTGTCTGGGAAGAGGTACTTTTATTTCTTAGATGCATTCAGTGGTTACAACCAGATCCAAATTTCCCCTAAAGATCAGGAGAAAACCACATTTACTTTCCTATGGGGTACTTATGCTTATAGGGTTCTTCCCTTTGGATTGTGTAATTTCCCTGCCACCTTTTAGAGGGTTGTCCTGTCTATTTTTTTCTAATTTAACCCATGAATGTGTATAAGTCTATATGGATGACTTCACGGTATATGGGGATGATTTCCAACAAGCATTGGACAAGTTGGAGAAAGTATTGATCATGTGTAGAGAGACTAAAATTTCCCTAAGTCATGAAAAATCCAGAATGATTCTCACTGAAGGGATTGTCTCGGGCCATCATATTTTATGGTACTTGAATAAGGGTAGACCCTCCCAAAATTGACATTATTTCTCAAATCAGAATCCCTAGCTCACATAAATAAGTTATAAGTTTCTTAGGGCATGTTGGACATTATAGAAGGTTCATTCAAAATTTTACAAACTTAGTTTCCCCACTGTTCAAATTGTTAGCAAAAGAGGTTGAATTCCATTGAGATGAACAATGTCAGATTTCTTTTGAAATTTTAAAGAAAAATCTTTCAAGTGCCCCTATTTTAAGAGGAATAAACTGGTCTCTTCCTTTTGATATTTGCACTGATGCTTTAGATACAACTTTAAGAGTTTTTCTAGGACAAAGAGAAAACCAACTTCCTTATGCTATCTACTTTGTCAGCAAAAATATCTCCCCTACCGAAGTAAATTATATTGTCACTAAAAAAAAATTCTTATCATTAGTCCACACCATTAATAAATTAAGACACTACATAATAGGGTATGAGGTTTTTGTACACACAGACCACTCAACCATTAGATTTTTAATGAATAAACATGTGACAAATGCTAGAGTTACTATATGGTTGTTATTATTGCAAGAATTCAATATTACTATCATTGATAGACCTGGAAGAGATAATCTTGTTGTTGATTTCCTATCTAGACTTATTCATACAGGTGATAATGCATCAATGGATAGCAATTTTCCAGATTAAAATATGTTTTCTATTTCTACTTACACTCCTTGGTATGCATATGTGTCCAACTATCTTGTAACAAGAAAATTACCTCAAAATCTGTCCCCCCAAGAGAAACATAGAATTATTCAACTGAGTGCAAATTATATGTGGCATGATGATTGTTTATACCATACGATTTGGTGATTAGAAGACGTGTACGAGAGGATGAGATGCATGCCATATTCAAATCCTTTCATGATGGTCCATGTCTAGGCCATTTTGATGATAAGAGGACAACATACAAAATACTACAGTCAGACTAGGACCAACTATTTTTAAGGATGCAAAGAAGTATGTGGCTAGCTGCGACTATTGTTAAAGGATGGGGAAACCAACTATAGTTGATGAGATGCCTCTCTAAGCTCAGGTAGTAATTGAACCTTTTAAAAAATGGGCTTTGGAACTTGTAGGGCCTATTAACCTCAGGTCTCGAAGAAGAAGGTACATACTAGTCCCACATAATACATGACCAAATGGGTAGAGGCTAAAGATTTGTATTCTACAAATGAACAATCTGTTGTTGATTTTCTATTTGAAGAAATATTTACTCATTTTGGTGTGCCTCGAGAAATAGTAAAATACCAAGGGACCCAATTTACCTCCAATTTGGTCAAATCCATTACTGAACAATATCAAATTAAACATAGAAAATTTTCACCTTATCACCCCCAAGCAAATGGATAAGTGGAATCAACTAACAAGGCAATAAAGGCTATTCTCACCAAGAAAGTTCAGTTACACCATAAAGACTGGGTTGATTGGTTGCCCGAGACCTTATGGGCCTACATAACAACTTGGAGAAACACAACATGCCATACACCTGATGAATTGGTGTATGGGAAGCATGTGTTGCTTCCCATAGAATTCCAAGTAAAAACCTTCGGGACTGCTATGCAATTGGGGATGGATTTAGATGAAGCTAAAAAATAGAGGATATTGTAGTTGAATGAGCTTTATGAAATTAGACACGATTCTCTTCAGAGGAATACACTCATTCAAGAACAAAGGACTAAATGGCATGATAAATACATCAAGAAGAAGTATTTCCAGCCAGGTGATTAGGCCTTGTTGTATGATTGTAGGTTCAAAAATTTCAAGGGCAAAACTTCCACTCGATGGTTGGGACCCAATGAAGTAGACACAATTTACGACAATGGTTCAATAAAGATAAAAAACATTGATAAATATCATACTTCCTTTGTCGTATATGGTCATCGATTGAAATTTTATAATAAACCTATGTCTAAAGAACATTTTATCAAACATGTTCTTCAAAATTTTGAAATGCAATTTGTAAGCAAGAGGAGCTCTCCTCCTGCTGACCCACCACTATAAGTTTTGTTGTGTGATTTAATTTAACTTTGTACATATATGTACATAGGTGTGTTGATAGTGATTTTGGTGTTACTAACAAGAGAAAAATATAATTGTGTTATCATGTAGATAGTGATTTTGATAGTGATTTTGGTGTTACTACAATTTCCTTCTTGTTACAAATCTTGTAGCCCAAAAATTGAATTCTTTTTCCTCATTTTATGAAACTTCCCATGCAATTTCAACATTCCTGTACCAGTGTGTTGTTTGTAGTTTTTCCAACATGATACTTTAGTAGAACAAATTCACGTGCAACATCAATAAGTTCCAACACCTACTCTGGCTTGACCCTCAAAACATGCTTAGATACAAAGAGAAGCCTACAATATTCCAGGTACCTTATCAAAGCTTCATATAGTACTAGAAACAATCTTTGAGTTTATCCGGTACTGAAGAAAAAATAGTCTCTGAGTTCATCCGGTACTGGAAAAGACTCTTTATGCTGGTTCGGTACCAAAATAATTCTTTGTATTGGTCTGGTACTAAGCCCGTGATCCGGTACTGATGGCGGGATTTTGGAAAAAAATGTCCCATACTTGATGTATTCATTGATTGATAAAGCACACTTCGGGTAATGGAGGTATGAGCTCATTGATTTATTCTTTTTTATTAAGAATCATATTAATTTTGTGCTAAATATATGGTTATTCTCATATACCTTTGTTACCTTAAGCTCCTAAACCTACCTATCATTATCTTTCGAAGTATTCATGTTTATTCCCTTGTCTTTAAAATAATTTACAATGGATTGATTGTTGATATGATTGGGAAAATAGCAATCATACCCTGAGCAAGATTGGTCTAGTTTGAAAAATCTCCTATCGAAGATTCCTTATTGTGTGATGTCAAAATTATGATTACGCCACCTTCTATAACCTAATGGTGTTAATATTGATTCCAAAACATTATGTTGGTGAATGATTACCTTTCAGAAACTTTTGATGGCGACTATTGTATATTGGTGAGTTTTGGTGATGTCGACCACATTCCCTGCAATCATTACAAAAACTAGTGTGAAGGGGACGTGAAATTACTACTGGATATGATCGTCACATTAACCATAGATGCAATCCCTCGACATAATTTTTGAATGTTCCTTACCTCGCCATCATTTAATGATTTGACCATTGCATTCTCGTTTCAATTTATAAACGCTCTTCTGGATGGCTTCACCATCCAGATGAGCGTTATTTACCCACTTCATACTATATGACCTCCACTTTATTCATCCCTACTATCAATTCATCTCATTACTCTATCTTCGTCACCCTGTTTTGTAATTTTGTTTCCAGTACCAAACCCTCGCCCGAATTCTGTTGCCTACACTTATTTTGAGACTAGTTTTCAAACTGGCATGGGGGTTGATAGGAATGAACCTATGTTCCAACTTTGCAGAGAGATGGAGGAGTATCAAGAATGCATAGATAACTTTGAGAGGGTCAACTAGGTTCCTTTTCTAGAAAAATTCAAAGGAAATCATGAGGGAGTGTCCCGTGCCTTCGACCAGAGTTATGATGGAGAGAGTGTCCAGTTGGGGGAACTAAAATTAATATTGAATCCACCATAGCAGAAGCGACAAAGTTAGCATCTATTGAAGATAAATATTTTAAAGGCATCATCATTGATAAGAGCCTCTGTCATAATTTTTTGAAGCCTGAACATCTGGACCTAGACTGGACAAAAGGCATCTCCCGGAGTTGGATCAAGGAGGAATATTGGATGATTCTTTTCATATTGCAGAGGTTTTTAACCTGTGAAGGAAGGCATGCAATAAATTTCCTTTATCATTTCAGGTTGTTGCATTTTGAGAGAGGACCACACATAGATTTTCCCCATTTTCTTTGGATGAGTCTGAATAAAATGGTGAGAGGGGTTAAGTCTGCCTCTAAGAAGCCTGAAACTAGTCTCTATCACCATGGGTTGATGAAACTGCTTGTTGTTCATGAGTTGAGAAAATGAGGTAGCAGTTGGAAGAAACTCCTATAAAACTTTGCTCAAGATGTTTAAATTTGTGGAAGGAAATGTGACAGGGGAATATAGTAAGGAGTCAGGAAGAAAGAAGGGAGATGGTAGAAAAAAAGGAAAGCAACCAAGTAATGAAGAAGACATTGTTGGCCCTAGTTCACCAAAATATGTTAGCAAATTAGACAAGGCAAGACAATACAGTTAGAATTTTTTTTTTTATCTAAGGTGAAATGATCACCCAAAACCAAGGAACATTGCCCAGACCTGTCCACTAAAATAAAAACACAAATTAGTGAGAAAAGGAGAAAGAAATAGAGGTTTGGTAGTGATGCATGGGAAATTGTAGATAGTCTTCCAGAAGTAACTGTTGAATTACCTCAGGAGGAGGTTGGAGAATTGAAGAAGACCCTTGAATTAAGAGTTAAAGGTAAGAAGAAACTTAGAGTCAATGAAGGAAGTGTTATGGAACAATCCTCTAGCAGAAATACAAGGAGTACACAAGAAGAAAAAGTTTCAGTGCCTACATTTGAGTCCAGTGCCCTTATCTGAGCTTAAAAAGAAGAAAAGGAGACTATTTGAGGAGGAAATTTCTATTCCCAATAGAAAAATTGAGGAAGCATCAAGTCCAACACGCAAAACTACTCAGAGCATGGCTAAACAAGTGACAATTCCTCATGTTCCTTATTTTCCATAGGATCCAGTTGATATTCTGACTTCACCAGCGCAAGAAGGTATGTATGTAGAAACTATTAGTGAAACCAAGGAGTTAGTAATAGAGACACTGAAGGATTTAAGGAAGGAAGTTGAAGCCAGGGAAGAGATACACGAGCAAGCAACACTTGAGCCTGTCATTTATTTGATCAAACATCATTTGGTACTGAAAGTTGAAAGACTTACAAAATAGAATGAAGAATTGAAGCAACAAGTGGAGGAATATAAAGTTTTGGACATGCACATCAAGAAAGAAAATGCATAGTTGAAGGAGCATAATCGAAGAACATGGGATGAGTGTGACGAGGTCTCTTCCAATATCAATAAGGTTTTGATACTGATACAATACATCATATTTATTAATAGGGAATTTAAGGATGAGGCTTCGAGTTTTGATATCGTAAAACCAGGTAATTAATGTTCAGACAGGGTGGAATCCAACACCAGTTTTGCAATTTTAAGGACCAACTCAACAATTTTTTCATGAGGACATGCAATGACTTGGGCATGGGGGAAATGTTGGGTCTCCTTTTTAATGCCTCTAATTACCTTATCCTGTTCTATATCTTGACCAAATTTACCTTAGATATATGCACTATTTTCCTATTTTCTTCAAAGACATGTCTCTTATCCATCCTTGTGTATATATGAGGTAACCTATGTTTAAATCGTGACTTATGAGATTTTTTGATAATTGGAATAGAAAAATTGATGTTAAATGCTCTCTAATTACTTTGATTAATCTAAGTAGACCTTATGACACAACTCCTACTCATCTGGTACCTATTTCAACTTTCATCCGGTACCTATTTCTAGGATCGTCTAATACCAATGATGTGTTCATCTGGTACCTATTTTTATGCTCATTCAGTACCTATTTTTGTGCTAGTCCAGTACCAATACATATTTGGTTTTGTGTGTCTGGTACCAATCTTCTTGTTCCAGTTGTGCGTGTCTGGTACTAGTTCCGCAACTATAGGCTTGGGTGTTTGAAAACATTTTCTCTAGATGGGTCCAAGGAGTTTGTTGGCTCGAACATCCTTTGCTCGTTGAAGACCATGATACACTTCATCCTCATGCACTTTGTGTCATGAGGATGAAGTGGTTCCCATGAAAAACGTTATCTCAACCAATTGTAACATTTATGTAATCGTTTGATGTTATCTTCAGGTATTGGTTGTAACGATTGTTTCTCTTTAGAGGAGAAGGCCTTGTATATAATAGAAATACAGAGACGTAGTTAAGTATTGTTATGTTGTAGATTTGATTCTTGAAGATTGTTGATTGTACACCTATTTTATGAAGTAATGATATAAATTGCAGTTCATGGAATTTATGTGTGTGATCAAATCTTTCCTTCTATAAGTTTCTTTTAAAGCTACCTTGTTGGTACAACAAGGGACCACCGACCCAACCAACGAAATCTTCCTTGTATTTATTTGTGAATATAATTATGGTTTGTGTGTGGATGGAATAATTTTGTGTTTTGATCATAGCACCTAACTTCATTTCTGTTGTGTTTCAGCAAGACACTTGATAGCATGCAATATAAATGTGTGCTAATTCTGAGTGAGCGAGATTTTTGAGTGCAACATAGATATCTAAATAAATACTTGTTATCCTTGCGTGTGTATGTAGACAATCATTTGTTAGATTGAATGATTTAATGTTTGTTTTTATTTTGCAAATCTAGGGACAACTAAGATCTCAATCTCTCACCCTACATGAACCTATAATAGAGTATCTCACTACACCTAGAGTTTCTTCCAAAATTTATTAGGTTACATCTTGCAAATACAGGCACATTCAAGATCTCCATCTCTCAACCTACATGCACCTATAATGGAGTATCTTACTACACCTAGTATTTCTTCTAGGATTGATTGATCTTTCTTTTAAGAATGTGGAGAGTGTTAATTATAGATTGTTGCTATATTAGTTGCTACATGAAACATAGTCAAAGTTCATCTTTCCCTTTCATGAGCCCGTAATGAACAGATTCATTACATGAGAAAGAGTCTTTAAATCACATGCTTGCTGAGATTTTGTTTTCTGGTTTTTAAATTGTGTGAAGAAGATTGTGAAACAGAGCATTGGTTTTGGAGTGTTTCTTATATAGGCTATACTCATCATACATAGGAACTTAATATATGTTATCGACACATATAGTACATCAAATCTATTTATTATGAAACCAAATTGACATGTTAAATGATTGCAATATATTGAACATATAATTGCACCAACATTTTGGCACCATTATCAGGGAGTTGTAAATGGTAATATGAAGTATTTGAATTAAATTTATTTTATGGTTTTGGATTGGTGTTAAGGACAACCTAAGGGTGAAGATAAGATGTTAAGATATGAGGGAAGAGCCCATGCATCCACTTTAGTAGTGTTGATCCAAAGTCAGGTTTTCCTCTTACCTTCAATAGTTAAATTTTGTGTTGTGTTAGTA
>JASDQU010258921.1:3441-15774 GCA_032191745.1 Picea mariana | reverse complement strand
TTTATTTTCTTTTTCTTTTTCTTTTCTTTTTCAAATTATTTGCAGAATGAAAAATCATTTGTCAACAAAAAATACTAGAGACAGATAATATCCTAGTCACCAGTTGATCCTATAACTTATAGGGTGATAACAAACTCGAGAAAGAGAAATCAAGTTCCAGTGCCATAAACCCTTCATAGTCCTTATCCAATATGAAAGTGAAAGTGGACATAAAGCCATACTAATGTGAGATTGATGCATTAAAACTGAATCATTGGTTGCAACAATTAGAAGTTTATTTCAATGTTCACCATGTAGATGAGGAGAAAAATATATCATTTTCCAGATTGAAGTTAGAGGGTAATGAATTAACTTGGTGGGAAAGTCACACAAAGACACTTAGGCTAGAGGGTGATCCACCATGAACTAAGTGGGAGGATCTCAGAACCCTCATTAAGTCCCCATTCTATCCTTTGGTATGTAGAGGACCAATAGATCATTGGAATTACTTCAGGTAAAGACATGGGAATAGTGTACAAGAGTACACCACCGAGTTCAGGAAGATGACCATCTTGGTGGGTATCTCTCCCAAGAACCCATATGTACTCCTCAAGTATCCGGGAGGTCGATATAGTCATATGAGAAAGCAAGTGATGATTTTTAATCCAAGGAAAATGGATGAGGCATGTGTACATGCACAATATCTGGAAAAGATGGGCCATGAGAAAGGGCAGCCAAGCGGTTCCAAGTAGAAAGTGCATTGGGAAGCTTCCAAGAAGTGGAAGAATAAGTGGAAAGGGGGAAAGGATAACAAAATGAAAATTACTGCATCTCAATGCAAAGATCATAGAAGCCATTGCAATATTGATTTCCACGCTGAGGAAAAGTGCTATAAGCTACATCTAGATCAGTTGAACTTGAAGAACCACAAGAAGCAAGCAAAGAAAAATAATCTTTTAGCGACATATTCAAGAAATCAGGTTGAAAGTAACTGAAATGTGGATGAGAAGAATGTCTAAATATTAATGCAGAAGGAGGTGAATCTGAGTAGCCTTCAACATTAGGAAGAGAAGGAGATGACCAAACTATTCCACATCAATATTCATGTCCAGAAGACTAATATAAACTCTCTGTTTGAATTTGACTCACATGCTAATCTCATAGCAATGGATTTGGTCGGTATGATTGGATTGGAGGTTCACAATCATCCTAGCCCATATCCATTAGGATGGGTAAATAAGGATGCATAGATCAAGGTAACGAAACAATGTAATATTAAATTTTCTATAAGTGTTGATTTTATTGATGAAGTTTAATTGGATGTAGTACCCCTTGACATATGTGGAGTAGTGTTTGGAAGCCCCTACATGTATATGAGGGAAGAAATCTTCATGCAGAGAGCCAACTGGTACCAAATAATCAAATATGGGAAGTGCTACATCATCAATATGCATAAAATCAAGTCAAAGATCTCGTTGGTAAGTGCTAACCATGCTAAGAAGTTGATTAGTTCGAGTACGAAATATTTTTTAATTTTTCTCAAGGAAAATCAGCCTGGTGAAGAGTCGTTAAAAGTAGACATACTTGAAAGGGTGTACTAAGGAGTAGAAACATTAATTGGAGGAGTCACTAAAGGCATACATGGGAGTGTTCCAAGATCTTAAAGGGCTACCAGCTAAGAGGGAAGTGGAGCATGAAATCCAATTATCGCCAGACCCCCCCTTGTCGAATATTGGGTTGTATAGATAGTATTTTCTGGAAGAAAACAAAGTAAAGAAGTTGCAATGGTTGTTGGAGTAGGGTGTGATTTGACCAAGTACCTCACCTTGTGTGTCACCCATCATAATTGTGCCCAAGAAGGATGGGACTTGGAGAGTGTGTATCGATTATAGGGCATTGAGAAAGATTACACTAAAGAATCAATACCTTCTACCCAAGATTGATGATATGTTGGACTAACTGCAACATGCCAAGTACTTCACTAATATGGATTTGAAATCAGGATATCACCAGGTATGAGTCAAAGGAGAAGATACCTTGAAGAATTCCTTCAAGACAAGACAAGGTTTGCATGAGTGGTTGGTTATTCCATTCGGTTTATGTAATGAAACAATTACATTTATGAGGCTATAGACCTACGTCAAGGAAACCTTTTGAATCACTTTGGGATTGCTTCTGTGCTAACCCCAGGGAATCTACAAGGGGCACCAACACCTTCATAGGAGTGTCAGTTGGTGGGCTTATCACTGACAGTTTTTTCAGGGTTCCAAACTCAATGCTGGCAACTAAACCTGAGGGTTGCGCGAATGATGTTTTACACCCTTTATCTAGATTCATTTTTTATTGTCTATTTGGATGGTATATTGGTTTATAGTGCTACCTAGGAGGATCACATATCACATCGTATGTAGGTGTTAGAGACCCCGAAGAAGCACCAACTACTGGCCAATCTCAATATATGTGAGTTTCCCCAACAAACTTTGGTGTATCTGGGGTATGTTATTAGTGGAGGCGAGCTCAAGATAGATCCCACCAAGATGGAGACCATCATGAAATGACCAACTCCTACAAATTACACATAAGTTAGGATCTTTTTTGGGGAAGCATAGTACTTGCGGAAGTTCATAGCTTCATTTTCAACAATATCTAGACCACTCCACATAATAACAATAGGCAATAAGAGTTTCCAGTGGGGAAAGAATCAACATAATGCCTTTGATGAGCTAAAAACAAAGATCAATCAAGAACCAATGCTCACACTACCAAACTTGTAGAAGCTCTTTGAAGTGGAGACATATGCAATTGGGTATGCCACATGAGCAATCTTGATGCAAGGAGTAAGGCTTATTTGTTATCATTTTGAAGTATTTCATGGGGCGGTTCTGAACTACCCCACCTACTACAAGGAGCTCTATGCCTTGGTACAAGTTGTCAAAAAGTGGAAGCACTATTTGATGGGAAATGAGGCTATCATCCACATAGATCACCAACTACTCCAATATTTGTAGGCCTAGAGTAAGTTACAACAAAATAGGCACTGCAAATGGATTGGGTTCTTACAACAATTTCATCTAGTCATCAAGTATAAGAAGGGTAGCATAAATAAGTTGTCAGACATGGTTTCAATGCCACCCACATCGAAGATTATATATTTTGGAACTTTGATGCACATGGAGCCTTTTACTCATGATTCATACAAAGAGGCATACACAAAAGATGAGGACTTCAAGGAGGTGTTTCAATAGCTATATGACCAAATTCATATAGAAGAAGGTGACATCAAGGCTGACTATTATTTCTAGAATGGTTTACTCTATATTCTTGACAAGATTTGTGTTCCTCAAGGTGAACGATTGCAGTTTATCATGGAGGCTCACACCTCCAAGGTTGCATGGAATTTTGGTGTTGGGAAGAAAATCTCCAACTTATAGAGCTATGTGTACTGGCCAAAAATGCAAGAAGATATAGCATGATATATTAGAGGATGCAAACTTTATTGTACTAGCAATCTCAATAATAGGAAGCAAGGTCTATACCATTTCTTACATGTACCCACTCAACCTTGAGAAAGTATTTCCATGGATTTTTTGGGAGACTTAACAATAACCAGGAAGGGACATGAATGTCTATTTGTGGTAGTTGATAGACTCAACAAGATGTGCATTCTCATGCTTTTTAGAAGAACCATCAAAGGACAAGAAGCAACAAACATGTTCTTTGAACAAGTTTGGGTGCACTTTGGGATACCAAGGAGCATCATCTCAGATAGGGATACCATATTTATTAGTGCATTCCAAACTACATTGTGGGAGAAGATGGACACTAAGCTCAAGATATCTAGAGAATTCCATCCATATACAGATGGGTAGACAAAAGTAGTAAATAGGACTTTGGTGCAAATTTTGAGGGGTTACAATCAAAAGCATTCAAATACTTGTGATAAAAATATGATCTATATACAAAACTCTTATAACATAACAATCCACACTTCTACTAGTAAGTCACATTTTGAAACTTGCTTTGGATATTTCCACATTCACCCTTAGATGTTGTATATGCACAACAAGGAGGAGTGAGGGAGGAACTCACAAGAGATGCATTAAATGTATAAAAAATTGTTGCTAATATCAAGAAAATCCATTTTCAAGTACATGAGATGCCAAACAAGTCACATGAAAAGTACAAGGCTAGACATGACCAACACATAATATAGAGAACATTTAGAGTGGGAGACAGAGTATGCTTATAACTGAATAAGGAAATACTATAGGGTCCTGGTAAGAAGATCAAGGATCTATGGTATGGTCCTGTTCATGTATTGGAGAAGGTGGGAGATAACACCTATAGACTCAGTCTACCCCCATCTATGCACATTTACTGAGTAGTGAATGTGGATAATATCAAACTCTATGAGCCTTCCCTTTTGGATCAGGAGGAGGAGCATGTCCTACCTTCCATAGAATATTTAACACCATATGATTAGTTAGAGTTGGAAGAGGACAGATTTTTGTACAAGAGGTTCAGAACTACAAGACATGGGAAAAATGACCTTTGGTAGATTGGGCTGAAAGGACAACTTCCAAGCAAAGCAAAGTGGTACTCCAGGGAGAACGTAGAGGAAAAAATTCCTCTCCTAATTTAGTAAACATTTTAGAGACCAAAAGTCTCCCTAAATGGGGAGGTATGATCCAAATTGGATCATTATATTATTTTTCATCTATCTCGATGCTTTAAGAGTGGAAAAACTTGGAGGAATAAACTTGTAGGGTCATTTTAATGGCAAGTCCTAGTTTGGAAAATTGAGGTTTGAAAACTTCTAGATCCATTTGAGGCATCAAATAAAATAATTCAGGTCAAATATTTCCTAATGGTATCTTGAACCTGTAATGCTATTCTACCCATTGAGACCTTTCCAACGGTGCAAAAATCACATCAATTGGAGCTTGTATACAAAAGTTATCCCTCCCACAAATTGACCTATTGTGTTGACCACCATGGTATGAGATGATGAAACATCATCCCCCGTTACTCATGCATATGGGGCTAGCCATGTGAGGACTTTCAAGAAGATCATAGAAGTTCCAAAACATTATCACAATTTAAGGTTGAGGAAGTCAAAACCCTAACCCTAGATAACTATCAAGATATGTTAAATTCTGGGCCACTAGGAGGAGAATGGGTTCCATTATTTGTTATTCTATTTTTTCCATAGAAGAGTAGAAAAAGTGGGACTAGGAAAATTAGAGAGCATAATATAGGGGGTTGATGTTCTATAGTAGACTAACAAGCCACAGGTCTTAGGTGACTCCATAGAAAGTGCCCTCTCCTTTGTACTTGCATTATTTCCATACCAGAGAAAATAGAGCAGAGTAGCCTCACCTTCTAGCTGGGTTTTCTTTCGTAAGGGTTTCCCAGAGAAAAAAATTGTGTTATTTTGTGGATAGTGTGATTTTATTTTATCTTTCTCTATTTTTCAATTTCAAAATATTTCATGCATAAGCATAAAATCAATCACTAAAGATTTTGGAATCTAAATGAATTCAGATTGTGGGAAAATATCCACAACAATTTACAAATTAGTATGGTAGGATCACTATTATTCCCTATTAACTGTGCCAGTTCCCAAGATAAGAATTATGTCCCAATGAACCCATCAAGGAGTATGTGCAATGGAATGTGGTATGGTTTGGGGTTTACTTCATAGGTGGATTCCATTTACATGCAAGGTCACATAAGTTAATCATCCACATGAGCACCTTTGTAGAGGGAGCACTTAGGAAATGAGTTACCCCTTCCTTGACAATATGCCATTCCAAATCTATGTTTACCTTTTTCTTTATCACTTCAACCTTTTTTGGCTTTTGAATTTCATTTCTAAGTCCTTTTGTTCGGTATGCATTCATTACATAGGACTTGGGGTGATGGTCTCCTAGCGAGGGGGTAGATATCATGCTTCATTTTCTTTCTTGGTTTTTAGACTTTGCTTTTCTTATTCGTTTCTTTGCATTTCATTTTGAATTAGGGATCGCAATTTCATTTTTTTTATAAAATTGCATCAACCTCAAGCATTCAATCCCCTTCTTCTCATAGGATTATGAAGCATCAAATGTTTTGGGATACATGTAACAACCACCCAAAAGAAAGGAAAATAGATAGAGGATAGATGTAATATGTTATTTATGGAAAGGGGCATGGACACATTACCCCTATTAAGGCCACCCAATAGTACGGATTTTCCCAAGAGTAAGAACACTTGACTAGGAGACGATGATGACCACCAAGGTGAAACAAGGAAAAAATCATAAATCCAAAGAATCATTATTCATTATCCAATTAAACTCATGATCACCATTTTCATTCCCAAAAAATTGACATTATCATTGGATAAGAAGTATCAAAATAATGTATCTCAGTGTGTAATGCACCATGTCATTTGATGTGAGTGAGCCGAGCATGTAATGGAAGGAATATGTGGGAAAATATCTATGGAGAATCCAAAATTTCATCATCCAAACTTTTGTTTGTAATGTGGATCACAAAGAAAAAATCTCCTCTAGTTACCCCTAGATGTGAGGGGGTAACATATGGATCCAACATGGGGACATGTGTTCACTGTAGAGCACTGAAAACCTCAACAATATTTGGAACTCCAAGACTTGCACTTTTATTCAAACCTAAAACTCCTAGTACATTCTAACATAAAACTATTAGTAAAGACGAGTAAGGGGATACGATCCCCCTAGTATATGAAAGGTAAAAATAAAGTCTATTTATTGTGATATTGCGTCGATATGTGTTCGTCATCCACGAAGATGATGTGTCGGATTTTCTTCATGATTGTTGTTAATGCGTAAATGTTTTTTTCATTTATATATTGCATTTTTTCTAATGATGTTGTTATTAAATTGTGATGTATTTTTCCTAACGCAACATTAAAAGTTTTTTTTTTACCTATCATATATCTCTTTTGTCGTCGTAACAGAGGGGTCATTACACAACTAATTTGAGGGTTGAATAATGTCTATAAGAGGGTTGACTGAGATCTAACCAAGGAATCAATTAAGGATTGTGAACTAGTCAGTTGCTGCTTGTCAAGTTTTGGGATGGATTATACCTTCCCCCTTAGTTGGAAATGGTCTCCATTTCCTACTTATGTAGATGAGGAAACTTGTGTGCTAATTCAATGATTGGATACCACTTTCCTTTGGCTAAGAGCTACCCTACTTTATCTACATAAAATAAGAGAATTGCCTAGTCAATTTTATGGTGTTCTTGCTATTCAACAATAATGTTAACTACAAGTGGATATTAAACATATAAGTGGATGTATTTTGTCTCTTAAAGATACAACTAACTCTATTCCAAAAATGGTGGAAAACATAGTCGAAGTAAGTCCACATTGGATACTAAATGTAAACCTAGGTGTGGTGGAATGCTAAGATTAAAATCGTTTCTCCCACTTTTATCATACATGGTGTAAGGACTATATCTTAAAATATTTAACTTCCTATGCAAAACACTAAATCTTTATTTTTATAGATGCAATCAAAGTTGATCCCAAATTTTAAATGAATGAGGAACATGATGCTTGTCATGTTGAGCCTTGGATTTTTCACTATTTCTCTACAACAATTGTCATGCTTGCTTCTGAATATCACAAACCTTATCCATAAGATTGAGTTCCTTTTTTATTTGTCATTGTTCATAGTATAAGTTGATAAAAACATTAATTCAAATAACTAAGTTGACAAGAACTGAGGGTTGAAATCCATAATATATCTCAAAATGACACTTTCTTGTAGGATTGTGATAAGATTTGTTGTAATTGTGATAAATGTATGGGAGACCCTCCTCCCACATTCTATGATGCTTGTGGTTGTACATTTGAAGAAACTATACCACTATGTGATTTACAACTTTGATTTGCCCATTTTTTAAGGATGGAATGCTATTGGGATAAAAAGACATGTGTCAAGATATTGGCACAATGTCTTCAAAAAAGTTAACAAATCTAGAATCTTGGTCAGTAATGATTTTAGTCAATAGATGATATGTTGGACAACTGAGAGGGGGGGTGAATCAGTTGTTACTTTGCTTAACAAATTATGCCCATTTAAAAACTCTTTACAGAACACTCAATGACGATCACAATAAGGTAGGGAAGTAAACAATATAGTATTCAACATCAATCACACACATGAAATATACAGAGACAGATATTTCATGAGGAAACCCATAAAGGGAAAAAATCTCTTGTTCTTCATATGATAAGTAATCTTTATTTTCTGTACATTATCATTCTTATGAGATCCAACTCTTCTTGAGGCTACAAACTCTGTTTTACAAGCAACAACTTGCTGAGAGCACCAGCTCTCTGGTTTCTCTAGCACCCACTAGAAGGAAGCACCAACTCCTTGAGTGTTCCAGCACCAACTGGATGGAAGCACCAACTTCCAGTCACCTAGGCACCAACCTGTATAACAGATAACAATAGTTCTCCCTTGCACCACCCTGCCACCCTATTTTTTCTTGTTGCAACTAGATGAAAGCTACAACTCCCTGTGTTCAAGCACCCACTTGAAACTTTGAGGACACCAGTCCTCCCTAGCACCTCCCTACCACCCTGAAATATAAATATTTGATTTCTTGAATTTATCACAGTGATAGAACATTTATCTATGGCATACCAGTATCATCACCATTCTGCTACACTTCTCTTCTCTTCCTGCTTTCAGTGTCTATCTGCATGCCTCCCTTGCGCTTTCTGTTCTCCTGCATTTTATACTCTGTGAGTCATCTCACTTCTATGCATTATGCCTCTGCATTCTCTTCAATGCATCATTGTTCTACCTTGCAGGTAGTTCACTACATCTATTCCTCACAACTGCATAGCTAACTTGCGAACCCACATTCACTTCTCTGTTCTACATGTTTTTGTCACGTCGATTCCTCTCCCTGATCATCATCACAACTCTTTGTCTTCTCTGGCGTTTATACTCAGTGTGTTCATCATATATAGGCATTATGCTCAGATTCCTTAGCTTCTCTGGCTGTCGAAACTCTTTGTCTTCTCTGTCAGTTACAACCAGTCAATTATGGCTTCTTTGGCTTCTAAGCCCCTTCCCTTGCGTGACTACAAGAGGTGACCAAACACTTATTCGAAAGGCGCTTCCCGACTTCTGTCTAGTGAGCGTTGGCTTTGTTTCACGATATGAACTTGGGCTATGAGATTCATGTGACCATGCGATTGTGGGCGTGTCTATAGGCAGTTTGAGGGAAACCCTCTTTTCGCCCTACAATTCACTACGAGCCTCCATGCATCCTTTCTCAAAACCTTTCGTTTCAATTGCGGCCCGCTCCTGAAAAATTAAGGCTCGAGCATGTTCTGGCCCCAAAATGGAGCATGATCGTTGATCTCCAATCCCTTGGTGATGCTTCTCGATCAACAACTGTTATCAACCTTCCTTTCCTATCTTTCACGCGAGATCTTCGAAATAAAGTTCGCGCATCTTCAATCCCCACAATGTGACGGGACTATCGATATTACGATCTTGACGGTGCTCCTGAACGGATGGTTTAGATATTTCCTATCAAGTCTATGGATCAGATCTCACCTTCCTAAATCAACGACTGAGATTTACTTCGTGATCCAGGCTTCGGGACTTTCAAATCTCAAACCCTGTTGTTGCTGACTGGATATCTTCCGGAATGGAAGATTTGCTGACATATGTCCTCTTCAATCGATGAATCTTCCTTATTTCCTTTTTCAATGTGCGATCCTTAGCTCAATGATTAGGTGACATGTGGCCTACCAAACCAACGGACAAGATCAATTTCGCCTTTTGAGTTTTGGGAGTTTCGATTCTCAAACTCCGCTTGCTCCCAGAGCATTTCTCCCGGAGTCATTGATCCAACGACGCATGTCCTCTTTTAATCTAACGACTATTATCCGCTCTGGGACTTTGGGATTTGACAATCTGAAACCTTTCTCCTTTGTGTTTTCCCGGAGAAGTTTTGCTCGGAGTTCACGATCCGTTGACACGTATCCTACTACATGATCAATGATCGAGAATACACCCGAAGTGATCTTCAGATCGGACGACTCGTATCTACTTCAGGTCTTCGGCATTCAAGACTTTTGGTACTCGACATTCGAGACTTCAGGTATTTGGGCGAGTACTAATGGTAAAATTCCCAAAGAAAAACTCCCAGAGTGACGTAACTCTTGTGTCATTTGATGATGTGTCACAAGCCGAGCAGCTGCCATGTGTCACTCAGATTTGTGATTTCCACGTACCTGAAATGTTGAATCAACTTGACACTTGTTATTGTCTGATTGCACCAAGTGTCCTTGCTGACGTGGTCTGCTGACGTTGTCTGCCACATGTCCTTGAGGATGATATTTACTGACGTAATCTGCAGATGTAGATCTCCTTGATCTAATGGTCATTGTCTGATTTCTAGATCCGACGGCTAATGGAAATTCGCATTCCGGGAATTTCAAATCTCAAACTTTCCTGAGTGTAACCTCCTCGCATCTTTATATAGAAAGTGAATACTACTCTCTTGATCAGGATCTTGGACCAACGGTTAGATCTTTCTTTGATGAAACTTTTCTAGCTTATCCTATCCTTTCACTTCGAAATTGATTCGACGACTACTGTCGCTCCTCCTCCCGAGCTTATGATTTCTTCTAACTTAGAAGGTTTTCTAAGTATTCAAAGGTTTCGGCCTCCGAACCTTATCCTGCGGGTCTCATCTTTACTATTCTTGTTTTCCATCTCTCCTGCTGTTCTTTCCATCAATGACAAGCACACACTTTCCTGTAAATCATGCCAACAATCTCCCCCTTTGGCATTGATGTAAACCCTAAAAGGATGCACTATTCTCAAACTATAACATCCAAACCACTCCTTTTCTCCCCCTTTGACATCAATGTCAAAGAAAACATGCTCCCCCTGAGCTATTGCAGTATTTTTCAGAGGTATCATATATTCAACCAGTACATGCTCCCTCTGACAGGATGGACTCTATTAGGTTGATAATGGGTTCACGCCCAACTTCTCGTGTAGATACTCAAACTAAGATTTTGCTAGCGGTATAGTGAAGATATCAACAATTTGATCTTTGGAAGGAATATAATGCAAAGAAGCAATAGTGTTGGTCACTTGTTCCCTTAAGAAATGATACTTGATGGGTATATGCTTGGTCTTGGAGTGAAATACAAGATTCTTGGACACATTGATTGCACTAGTATTATCACAATGAATTGGGATCAGTGCAATATATTTTACCTCCAAGTCTGCAAGTGTCTGAATCATCCATAATACTTGGGTACAACAAGTGGCAGCTGCAATGTACTCAACTTCTGTAGTCAATAAGAAAATGGAACCTTTCTTCTTTCTCAACCATGATACAAGGGAATATCCTAAGAAGAATGCACCTCCACTCATTCTTTTCCTTTCATCGACGCAGTTATCCCAATCAACATCTGAATAGACTGATAGTTGAAAATTCTGATTCCTAGGATACCATAGGCCGCATTCCATTGTTCCTTTCAAGTATCTGAATATTCTTTTGACAGCTAACAAATGACTCTGTTACCTTCCTACCATTCCAACAACATGCATTATGTCTGAAAGGGATGTTGTGATATCAAATAAGTTGCCTATCATAGACCTATATGAAATATGATCAACATCAGGTGAATCGTCACCCTTGCTTAACTTACATCCAGTGACCATAGGTGTGCTCATAGGTTTAGAATATTCCATTTGAAACCTTTTCAACATTTCCCTTAGATATTTTTTTTGAGAAAGAAATATTCATTCAGACCTTTGAGTAATTTGTAGACCAAGAAAAAATGACAGTTCCCCTATCATAGACATTTCAAATTTAGACTACATGGAAAAAGAAAACCATTGTACCAATGAAGCATTATTACTACCGAAGATGATGTCATCTACATAGACCAACACAATGAGTAGATCATTACCCTCTGTTTTGATATATAGATTGCTGTCAATTGTTCCTCTCTTGAACCCTTTGTCTTGTAGACACATATCCAATCTGTAATAACATGCATGAGGATCTTGTTTCAACCCACATAATGATTTCTTTAGCTTGCATCAAAGTCAGGATTATCTAATAGTTGGAAACCTTTTGGCTGTTCCATATAGACTTCTTCTTTTAGATATCCATTTAGAAAAGTAGGCTTGGCATCCATTTGATAGACTTTAAACTTCTTATGACTAACATAGGCAAGAAACATTCTAATAGATTCTAATCTTGCTACAGATGAAAATGTTTCATCAAATTCCAATCCTTCTATTTGAGCATACCCTTGACAGACCA
>JASDQU010258919.1:2695-15237 GCA_032191745.1 Picea mariana | reverse complement strand
AATCAAAAGTAAAAATCTAATCCAATATTATATGTGGATGTGAATAACAATGCTTGGGTTCATACTCCCTGAAAAGGATTGTGTGAGAATCAAAATTGAACTCATTACAATAGACTTCCAGCGACCTATAATTGAACCACAATCCACCTATTTATAATGAACAACAATATTATTAATATTTTTGTCAAGGAGGTTGATTTAACATAAAATATCAAGAAACTTGATTGAACATAAAAGGTAGGAGCACCACCTCTTCCCAAATGAGCTAAACAAAAATCCAAGAGAGCATGGAATCTGATACCATGGAGAAATATCCAAGCATGGAATCTCATTGCGGATATTGATAGCCACCCTTAAATTATGGGTATGGATAGTTGAAACTTTCTTTGATATTCTTTAGAGCACATGGCACAAGGACACCCTTATGTAAAATAAGCACATCCACTTTCATTCATATTGTAAAGTTTTTTTTGCTATTATATTCTATAACTATGTTAATACTACTTTTTCTAGAAAACACTCATACATTTAATAAAGATAACACTCATACATTTAATAAAGATAAGTATTTCCAGTAATAGAATATATAACTATGTTGATACTACTTTTTCTAGAAAACACTCATACATTTAATAAAGATAAGTATTTCCAGTAATATAATATATTAAGTATTTTCAGTAATAGAATATATAACTATGTTGATATTACTTTTTCTAGAAAACACTCATACATTTAATAAAGATAAGTATTTCTAGTAATAGAATATATAACTATGTTGATACTACTTTTTCTAGAAAACACTCATACATTTAATAAAGATAAGTATTTCTAGTAATAGAATATATGGTTAGGGTTTAACATTACATGTAAATACTTCAATGGATGGACATTAAATTTAAATTTAATAAGAAGGTTAACTTTACATAAGATTTTTTTGTAAAACGATATATAAAGATAGGGGTATTATTTTATTTTATTTTATTATTATAATATCAAATATTTATAGAAGTTATTGGTATAGTTTTTATTGATACAATTTCAAAGTTTAGATATATAGTTATAACAATGTGTTGATAAAATTTGGTTATTTAAAATAGCTTTTTAGTGGTTTATAAGGGGTAGATTTCCTTCAAATCCGGAGGATACGTCACTGTTGGGTTATATCTTGGAGGTTTTTTACCTCACTAAAGGGTGGTTTGGCTTCCAGTTCAAAAGGATAGAGGATATGGTGTTGACTTTGAATAAAGCCTGGTGCTACGACGAAGGTAGTTTAATGGTAAAAAGGTGCCAGGTGAGCTTCGACCTCGCACAAGATTACTTTAGGTTCCGCCATTTCTAGGTGTTGTTGTCGGGACTACCGCTGCAATTTTGGCACGCAAAAGCATTGGAAGCTATAAGGAATAGCCTTGGGAAGTTTATTAGTGTGGATCATGGAGCACTAAAAGCCACTGATAAAAGAATGTACAAAGTTCTTGTGGAAATAGATATACACTATGGTTTGTTAGAAACCTTGGAGATTAGCTGGCGCAGTCACCATTTTTTACAGACTCTGGACTACTTAGGAGTCTCGTTTAGATGTTCTAAGTGTCGGAAAACGGGTCACCTTTGGAGGGAATTCTTGGCACCATAGGACGATGAGGTTTCGGAGGGTACACTGTTGGAAAGATCAACTCGAGTTGAGTCGTCAGAAATTGAGTCTACTAGCTTCATTCCAAGAGGCTACGACTTTGAGGATGTGCCAATGCCAGGGACAGATGTGACTATTACGAGTAAGTTAAAATCTGTATGCCCCGCACTTTTTCATTCATATCAGTCTGGCAAAGACATTATTTGGATGACTCTAGATTTTTTGACTCTCATATTGGTAAGATGGTTTTATCTCCCCCTACTTGTCTGGCGGCAATGTCTGTAGGAGCTTTAGTTAACAACCCTTTACCTGGTCACATCTCGGGGGGGGTGGTGGGGGGTGACCCGCCCAGTGAGGAGTTACCTACTACAATGGAGTGAAATTTACCCGAGAGTGCCTCATTATCAAGTTTTTTACCAGAGAGGAGTGATTCTAGACCTCCGGATCTGTCGGGAAAGGTTTTCCCTAGATTCTCTTGTGATACAGAGGATTATTTATTATCGGGTTGTCGGGAACCAGAATTGGGGGATAGTGAGCTAGGGATTGTTCTGGAGTCACTTGTACCTACTATCAGAGAGGTGTAGAGCCCGATTTCTCTTCCCACCTACCGAGGAAGATCAGTTTACCTTAGTCCAGATCCCGATGGTGGAGAGGAGTCTTCCAGATCCTTGGGGGGGACACAATTAAAGAATATTCTTGGTCTAGGGGACTGGGGTTGGAAACCCCCCCTATAAAGACAAGAAGTGCCANACTTTTTCATTCATATCAGTCTGGCAAAGACATTATTTGGATGACTCTAGATTTTTTGACTCTCATATTGGTAAGATGGTTTTATCTCCCCCTACTTGTATGGCGGCAATGTCTGTAGGAGCTTTAGTTAACAACCCTTTACCTGGTCACATCTCGGGGGGGGTGGTGGGGGGTGACCTGCCCAGTGAGGAGTTACCTACTACAATGGAGTGAAATTTACCCGAGAGTGCCTCATTATCAAGTTTTTTACTGGAGAGGAGTGATTCTAGACCTCCGGATCTGTCGGGAAAGGTTTTCCCTAGATTCTCTTGTGATACAGAGGATTATTTATTATCGGGCTGTCGAAAACCAGAATTGGGGGATAGTGAGCTAGGGATTGTTCTGGAGTCACTTGTACCTACTATCAGAGAGGTGTAGAGCCCGATTTCTCTTCCCACCTACAGAGGAAGATCAGTTTACCTTAGTCCAGATCCCGATGGTGGAGAGGAGTCTTCCAGATCCTTGGGGGGGACACAATTAAAGAATATTCTTGGTCTAGGGGACTGGGGTTGGAAACCCCCCCTATAAAGACTAGAAGTGCCAAGAAGAAGGAGGCTCTGAGTAACTGTTCAGAGGGGACACTTTTGTCGGTTACTAATGAATTAGAGGTGATTAGAGGCCTGAAAGCCCTAGCAAGAACGAAGACATGATCTTGCTCTCCCTGAACATTAGAGGGATGGGGGGGACCCTGAAATCCACCTCCCTTCGAAGACTGATTCGAAGGACTAGACCGGATATCATTTTTCTGCAAGAGACTATGGTTGAGGAACACAAAGCGCAAGCTCTTATGCTCACTCACTGTCCTACCTGGCTTACTTGTGTGGTTAGCTCGATCGAGTCTTCGGGAGGGCTCCTTGTCTCTTGGGATCCGAACATTTTTGACATTGTTCCTTATTGATGTTGTGGTGGGATTCTGCTTACAGGATTGTACTTGGAGCTTAACTTAACAGTTACACTGCTTAATGTATATGGTCCTTGCATGGAGAGGAAAGTTTTCTGGGATAAATTGGCGACCAGTGGAATTTTTTATAACAAGAATCTTATTGTGGCAGGGGATTTAAACTTAACAGTTGAAGCTGGGGAGATTTGGGGAGAGGCTACACATTTTGATCCTCTTTCAGCTTATTTTACTAAGCTCTTTGATAAGGTAGGCTTAGTYGATGTACTGTCGGATGYGATGGTGCCAACTTGGAGGAATGGTCGTAGTGGAGTTGACAGCATATCAAAGAGACTGGACTGAGTGCTCATTTCTGAAGACTTGTTGGTAGGAATAGGATCGTATAAATTATGGGTTGATTATCCTTATTTTTTGKATCATTCTCCGGTGCTTTTGAGATTAGATAGGATATTACTCCCAAAGTCTTATCCATTTAAGTTMAMCGCCAGGTGGATTTCRGAGCTGGAGGTCGYGATTATTGCAACAACTATTTGGAAAGACCCGACTTACCTTGTAGAAAGTGACGTTCAACAAAGATTCATAAATAAGTTGAAAGATTTAAAGATTCAATTGAAAACATGGTCTAAAGAGCACATTAGAACTCAGGAAGAAAAATTAAAGTTGCTTGAAGAGTCATTGGCRGATCTTCTCCTAYAGGAGGCGCGGAAACCAAGCTCGAATGCTAGAGAGAATAATATCAAGATCTTAGAGACAGAGAGGGACAAATTACTTAGAGAAGAAGARGAASAATGGGTTCTTAGGAGAAGAGCGGTGTGGCTAAAGGCGGGTGACAAAAATACCAAATACTTTCATAATTTCGCTAGTTATAGGAGGAACAAAAAACAAATTTGGGAGATTTGTGATGAAGAAGGACATGTGTATACTGGTGTGGAGGCCATAAAATCTGAAGCTGTAAAATTCTATAAGTCTTTCTATAGCAAGTCGGAAGAGGAGTACATTGAAGAACAAGTTAATACATCTGGTCTCTTCGGTTGTTTGGTTAATGTAGAGGACACAAAATTTCTGGAAAGACCGTGTACTAAGCAGGATCTATGGGAGGTCCTTAAAGATTTTTCCAAAGATAAAATCTCGGGGCTCGATGGGTGGACCGTGGATTTTTACCTTTATTTCTTTGATCTCATGGGTGATGATTTGTTGGAATTGGTGGACGACTCAAGGCTGCGTGGAGTAGTTAAAAATTCTATAAATGCCACATTTTCAACTTTGATTCCAAAGGTTAATAAACCTATCTCCTTCAGAGACTACAGACCGATAGCACTATGCAACCCCCACTACAAGTTGATTACTAAGATCATAGCAAATAGGATTAAACCCATCTTGTCTCAGTCATTGTCAGAGGAACAGTTAGGTTTTCTCAAAGGGAAGCAGATTTTGGATGTGATTGGCACAGCACAAGAGTGTATCCACAATATTAAGGCAAAGAAGTCAAAATCCTTGATTCTGAAGTTAGATCTCAAGAAAGCCTATGACTGTATAAATTGGGATTTTATTCGTATGATTCTGATCAAGTCGGGTTTTATCATTAATTTTACAAATTGGATCCATGGGTGTGTGACCAGTGCCAATTTCGCGGTCTTGATCAATGGGGAGACTTCCAAGGTGTTCAAAAGAAGAAGAGGCTTGCGCCAAGGGTGTCCTCTATCACCCTTGTTATTTATTCTTTTAATGGAAGGCCTCAACCATCTTCTAAAGAAAGGATTGTGTGATGGGAAGCTTATAGGGGTAAAGGTTTCAAGAATTGTTAAGATATTGCACATGTTCTTTGTTGATGACGTTTTAATTATGTCAAAGGCATCGGTGGAAGAGTGGACTGAGATAAAAAATATTTTAACATCTTTTTGTAGAGCTTCGGGTTTGAGTATTAACTGGTCAAAATATATATTTTATCACTCTGGAATTCTTGATGATGATCTTGAAATATTAAAGGCACTCTTTCCTTGTGGGTTTGAGGAACTGGACAAAGGCATTTGGTACCTTGGCTATTATTTAAAGGCAGAAGCATACAAACCTGAGGATTGGAGATGGCTTCTCACAAAATTCCAAGATCGGATTGCGTGGTGGTGTAATAGATGGTTGTCCCTTAGGGGACATTTCACTCTTGTAAAATCGGTGCTTGAGGGTCAGGCTGTTTACTGGATGGCATTGGCAGCTATTCCAAATTCTATTTTACATAAAATTCATATTATGATGTTTAATTTTTTGTGGTCTGGTTTAGAGGGTAGGGATCATATTCACCTTTGCAGTTGGGTTCATTTATCGAGACCAAAACACCTGGGAGGATGGGGCATTTGAAATATTCACTTTTTTAGCAGGGCTCTGGCTGCTAACTCTTTGTGGAGAGTATTAACAAAGGATGGGATTTGGAGCAAAGTTGTCAAAGACAAATATATTTCAAATAACTCAATAACCACTTGGCTTCGGGAAGCTTCTTCTTCCAACCCGTCGACATCCCAGACTTGGAAGAGATTTCTAAAATCTTTACACCTTATAACTCATTGGCTTGGGTGGAAAGTAGGTTTTGGGCACTCTGTTCAGGTTGATCTTGATCGCATTTTAGGGGTGGGGAATTTATCTTTTCTATCTTTTCATCTAAGAGCGGAGTTGAGAAGGAAATCTGTCTTATATCTTTACCAAGTGAGAGGACTCGACAGGGCGGGTTTATATAGTACCTACTAGAAATTGAGTGAATACCTTGGCTTAGTTGGGAACTTAGTTGTTGAATGGGAGGATTTTTGGAAAGCTTTGTGTTCTGCAGGGATTCAATTACATAACAAAACTTATGAGCTTTGTTGGGTGGGTGGTGACTCCTCAGGTAGAATTTTTGCAAAAAATATTTATCTTGCTCTTATAAAAATTATTTGGCCCATTTTGGTGGCGGGCTGGCACAAGGACCTTTGGAAATGGGATCTTAGTCCAAAAATTAAGCTATTTCTTTGGCTATCCCTAGAGAATAGGATCCTCACCTGGGATAATCTTCAGAGGAAGGGGTGGCAGGGGCCAAACATCTGTGTTTTATGTCAAGAGGAAGCTAATTATTTTAATCATCTTTTTGTTACTTGTCGCTTTAGTCAGGAGGCATGGAACTGATTATACTCAGAACTAAATATTTGGACCATATGGGAAGGAGATTGCCTAAGCTCCAACTATGAGAGTTGGCTCAAAAAGGATATATCCCTTATAACGCTCCCATCTATTGTTTGATGGAACTTGTGGTTGGAGAGGAACATGGTTACATTTGAAGGGCGCAGAGCATCGGTATTTTCGGTGACAACTAAAGTCAAATCTTTGTTTCCACTAGTTGAGGGAAAAAAAATCAAGAAGCGGATTGTACAGCTCCCCCGTCTACTGACTAAAATTGTATGCTAGTTTGATGGTGCTACTTCCCCCAGGGTGCACGGGTGTGGTGCAGGTAGTTTAATCAAGATCAGTGCTCAAAGGGTAATTAAGTGGACTTTAAACTCTGACCAGGGGACTAATACAAGAGAAGAACTGATAGGGGCGTGGGTGACTCTTTATCTTGCACAGAGGCTCAATCTTGAAGTGATCCAGGTTATTGGAGACTCAAATATCATCATAAATTGGATAAAGGACAGAGGCAAGCTGCAAGTTGCCTCTTTGATAGGTTGGATGGAAGGCATAAGTTCGTTGAAATCAGCTTTTAAATAAATTTTATTCACACACGTCTATAGGGAACTAAATATGGAGGCCGATACACTTTCAAAATTGGCTCTCAATAGCCCAGAAGGAAAGCTTGTGTTCAACAGCTAGAACGAGGGCAATGAGGGGCCTTCCATCACTATCAGTATTTTTTAACACTGCTTGGTCCCTTATATTTCAGTTAGATTTCTATCGTCGATAGTGGGGTTGTTAAGGACATTAAGTTTATTGTGTATCTTGATTTTGGCGGTGGTATTTATTGACTATATGCAAAGTTTTTGTGTTTTGGCATTTTCCATAAAAGGTCATTTCCTGAGTAGTAGGAAGAGGCCAGGGGGCCTGAATATCAGTGTTATATCTGTAATGTGAACTTATTTATATAAATATATAAAGGGCAATTTTCATGTTGGAATAAAAGGGCTAGATTTCCACTCCTATCAAATATCTTGAGGGGTTGCTAACCTATTTCCTTACATTTTATGAAAACGAACTCTTAACCAATTAAAAATAGTTTAACTGTTAATTAAATTTAATTATTATAAAAGATGGTCAATCTAAAACCTTAAGTATTATAAAAGACTAATTTTATTTTAATAATGATATTTGTGTTTTAGTTGTTAATTAAATACTATAATACATAATTTTAACTATCATAAAAAGATGGTCAATGTAAGACCTTCAACATTAAGATGTAGACATATAAATAAAATATTTGCAAATTTTAAGATGATTAAGAATGTGTGTTAATCTAGTGAAACTTAATACAAGACAATCTTATAATAATTGTGTAAAATTTGATATCTTTTAAGGATCCAAATGTTATACCTAACTTTAGGTGATTATTTCGATTTGAAAAAATCATACATAAATACATTCATATAGAGAGAGAGGGGGTGGGTGAATATTCAATAAAAAAACATATAATTTACTATTACACTTGTAAAAATTGGCAACTATTATCAATTTATAATATTTTGTGTTAAAAAAACAATTTTTTAAATGGGAAATGGTTAATTCGTGAATATATTTAAAGAAATAATGTTCAAAAATAACCCATTGATGAAAATTTGCCCCTAAAAAATAACCTGGTGCAAAATAGAGGTAATACAAACACATAAAAGACACCATGATATAAGCAACAAGAGTTATAGATAGATGACAACCAAAATAAAGATCTCCAACAACTTGATGTAGATAGTACATTTCTACTTTGATCTACACATGAATTTGGACAATTATTAGGTAGATCTCCAATTAAGATTTCTCCAACATTGAAGTTTACTCTTTTAGCAACTGCGACTGATTTAATTATGGATAAAAGTGGAGTCATGACACTAATATATTTCATGAGGAAACTCCCCTTTCATTGATTCCTATATATGATAGTCTCTTTGGAATGAGGAAGATGAGATGCAAATCATAGTTTTCATATTAGGAAAGTGATTTAGTTATGTTGTCTATAACAAATGCACGCAAGAAACTAATGATGATACATATATCAATATCCCATAATTTGGAAGCTAGTTGAACCACAATATGAAAAATTCAAACAAAAAGTATAAAAATGGGGATGCATGATCATCTATTTCAAACAAATGAAGATGTATGAGTGTAATTGTAGTTAGTTTGTAACGTCCTGGTCGTTAAGACTACAAGCGATGCAAGGAAGTGCAATTTTATTTTATTTTTTTTAGGCAAGAAGGCAACGACGACAACGACTCAACACACTACCACATCATACAACTGGGCAAAACATGCAAAAATCAAAGGCAGATAAAAATAGATACCCACCCGACACAACCAAGACAACGCCTACAAGCTAAAGGACAACATCAACCACCCGACACAACGACTTTGATGACCAATAACTAGAACCTTCCCTGTGTGCGAGAGACAGTCACCATAAAGGTTACCAAACAAGCACCACCATAAACACTACAGTCATCAACCACCTCAGGAGGTGCACTATCCTAAGCCAGGTTTCATATGCGCTTATCACTCAACGCGCGCAACGACCCAGTCAAGGGATCACGTCGTCGCATTGTGACCGGTGCGCCAAGAACCCACGTGCAACCAAAAACTTCTAACCTTCTATCCAACATCAAATCCAAGGTTCCTTAAATCCAATTGACATTGATCCACAAAATGTGACGTCTTACGACGAAGTCACTCTTAAAAATCAAGCAATCATGTACGCAAGGTGACCATTCGTTACAATTTAAATTGAGCAATCACCAGGTATTCCATTAGCAAGATATCACCATATTAGATCGGACAATCGGGTTGTTGAGCTTGAATCTATAATGATTATGAGAACAAGTTTTAAAAACAACACACACCCTAGCATTGGAACGAGCTCCCATGAATTAACTATAAATAATTCTTCTTGACCCAATTCGAATTAGACTAAATTTCTATTGACAATAAATTGCTTCTTCCACAAAGACATTATGTGAATCGTACTGATATCTCATTTTTAGATTCAATGCACTAAATATTGACAGATGCATTTTATATAACGAGATTCTAAATTCTATGAATTTGTTTCTACTTCCAAACTAATTTTTGACAATCCTGAACAATTAATACCATTTTTTAAAAGGGTCGTCGACCAATGTTGACCCCAACCTTCCAATAGAGTAATATTCATAAATTTTTGAAATGATATTCATTATACAAGATTAATCTATCAATCTATAATCAATCTGAGTAATAATAATTAATTTCAAAGCAATAATTTATCTGCCAACAGAATCGATGTCTCACAATAGTCGTTGTCTTAATCTATACCGTCATAAAAACGTTGTCAACCATCAATCATTGTCTCAATGATGAATTAATGTCTCGCACAGTATCGCTATCTAAAAATTAGTCGATGTCCATTAACAAGTATTACAGATACATCTATTGATAAAACTAAAGATAAACATGGATGAACCTGTTGATATCACTGGGTATGTACGGGGTGAATCGCCCAGTAAATCGTGGTTCAACCGTGACATGGATATCTACCAAATATTGATGTTTATAAAAAGGAAATCGTTATCTATCGTATCATTGTCCAATAAAAGGAATAACAATATAACAAGAAATTAGCAAGGGATAAACCCCCAGAGAAAATGACTACAGCAGGAACAAGTCCAGAAGAAAGTGCCACGCAAGAAATAACGATAAGCAACCAGAAACCTCCGAGGAGGAGCATGACACGGAGGAATCTGAGGAGGATGGAGAAATAGGAGAGACGCAGACATTGGTCAGAAGATCTGCAAAGGGCCGAAAATCTACTAGAGAAAAGAGAGACCAAGAAACTTATAAAGCCAAGCTTCAGGGTAGTCAGCCCACTCTGGAGAAACTCCTTGACAAAAATACGAAGATGACTAGAAATCAAGGGCAAGGCTCCAAGGGAGCCCTTCATCATAAAAATAAATGATGAAGGTTATCTCCTAGAACTGCAGAGGAATGGGGAGCAAAGTGAAAGAAGAAGCAACGAGAAGCCTCATAAGAAGAGAAGCCCCAAACATTCTTCTGATTCAGGAGACCAAAATGGAGGACATTGAGTTTCTCCAAATAAGCAAAAAAGTCTGGAAAGGAAGTGGCGGACAAGTAGTTTCTGCATGAGGAGCCTCTGGGGGCCTGGGCTCTCTTTGGAACCCTTTCAAGTACAAGTTGGTCACCGAGCTGCACAACACCCATTGGTTGTTTTTGAAACTCCAACCTTTGGACTCGAGGGAGGCACTTAGTCTTTTCAATGTCTATGTTCCAACAAATATAGGGGAGAAAAAGGAGTGTTGGGACTCCATCAGGCACCTTTCGGAGTCAGAAAACTTAGAAAACATCATTGTTGCAGGTGATCTAAATCTTACCTTGCGCATGGAGGAAAAGAGAGGAGGCACAATCATAAGGGACCCTGCAAGGGAATGGGTGGAAGACCTCATGCAGGACTGGGATCTGCTAGATATCCCCCCAAAAAATGGTAAGTACACTTGGTCCAATAAAATAATAGGTCCTGGCCACATTGCTGCTAGACTTGACAGATGTTTGGTGCAGAGCTCCTTTCTTTAGCTGGGCTTAGAATCTAGATTGCATATTCTCCCATGCAGTGTTTCTGATCATAAGCCCATTTTACTTGAGATGTTGGGCCACAATGATCTTGGCCCCATCCCCTTCAGGTTCAATCCTCTTTGGGTCAAGGAACCTGAATTTCTGAATCTGGTTCTAAACAGTTGGAAAACGCCAGTGAAAGGTTCACCTTTCTTCATTTGGGAGGAAAAACTTAGAAGGCTGAAAGCTGTCCTTAAATCTTGGTCCAAATCTCTTCCCTCTCCTTCAAAAGAGAGAAGGCAGGCTCAAGACATTCTTGCCCGGCATCATGCCCAAAGCGAAGATGTTGAAATTACTAAAGAAGTATTGGATAAGGAAGCTGAGCTTCAGCAAAGTTTCCATAAAGCGTGCCTCTTGGAGGAAGAGCATTGGAGACAAAAGTCTAGGAGTTTATGGCTTAAAGCTCGAGACAGAAATACTGCCTTCTTTCACAAACAAGCTCAAGCCAGAAAGAGCTACAATTCTATTGCAGAAATCAAGGATGGTAACTCGACATACAAAGACTTTGAGAGAATAAAGAGAGCAGCTTTCAATCACTTCCAAAATCTGTACAGAGAAGAGGGTGTGACCGACCCAAACTCTAAGTTTTTGGAGGCGGTCCCCTCTAGGATCTCCCCTTTAATGAATCAACAGCTGGAAGCGAAGATCTCTATATAAGAAATAAAAGAGGCTCTCTTCGACATGGAGCCGGACAAAGCCCTAGGCCCGGATGGCTTCACTGCAAGATTCCTTCAAACCTGCTAGCAGATTGTGGAAAAAGACCTCTAGAAAATGATTTTGAAATCCCAAAATTGTCAGAAAATAGGGGGCAGCACCAATTCAGCCTTTCTCGCCCTCATTCCCAAGGAAAAGGGTGCTAAAGATTTTAATCGGTTCCGGGCCATTTCTCTTTCTAATATTGGATATAAATTAATCACAAAAGTAATTGCCAACAAGCTGAAAGGTATCCTCCCAGCCATCATCCCGGAGAACCAAGGCGGATTTGTTAAGGGGAGACAGCTTGCTGACAACTACATTCTCGTGCAAGAGGTGATTCACTCAAGCCATCTTCGCAATGAAAAAGGTATGGTAATTAAACTTGATTTAGTAAATGTCTTTGATTGAGTCAGACTTAGTTTTCTTTGGGAAGTTTTGAAAAAATTTGGCTTTGGAATGGGCTTTCTAAATTGGATCCGTGCTTGTATTTTCGATCCTTGGATCTCCCCCTTGGTGAATGGGAGAGCAACTGGTTTTTTTAAAGCTTCAAGAGGGCTTAGGCAGGGCTGCCCCCTCTCTCCGCTTCTCTTCGTCCTACATGTTTCTGTTCTGAGTTTCTACCTTGATCAGAAATTGGTTGACCAAGAAATCTTGGGGCTCAATATAGCCAGAGGGGTTAAAAATGTAAATCACACCTTGTTTGCGGATGATACC
>JASDQU010258915.1:0-15775 GCA_032191745.1 Picea mariana | reverse complement strand
CATCACTCAATGATGCATCCTCAACTACATCTTGGCTTGGGAAAAGGGAAACGAACTATCAAAGATTAGCCACAGTCTTATTGTTTGTAGTGGTCGCTGGTGTAATCCATCCATGACTTGAGGCCTTCATGTATCAGATGCGTTGGCCTGTGTCCATCATTGTTCACAGCTGTGAGTCCTGAGAGTTTTAGCATTAAGATTCTGGACCCATTGCGTTGGAGCCCAAAATAAGGAGAAGGACTTCCTGAGGAACTGCGTGGTAGAGAAGGGTGGAGGTCCATTCTCCTGGGTGGTGAAAATTGGGTAGAAGAGAGTTGGGTACTTGGATTTCTATGAATTTTGGGAAAGTCTATGAGAGCTTGAGTGTTGACTGGTTTGGGAAGCCAAGTAACACTCTGAAACCGTCCTTGTGGATTCATAGCCCTAGCTCGGGGGTGACATTGTTGTTGAATCTTGGAACAATAGTGTCTACAGTTGGGTGGAACATCCTTGGTATGTATCCAGTTGGTGTTATATTTTATAAAGATAAGTGATATTTGTTATGGTATTATTTACCTGTAAATGAATGTACTGATTTATTGTTTAATTGAATCTTTAGAATATGCATGCTTGTTGGTTATTGTTGTGCATGTCGTTAAATATTTTATTTTATGCATCCTTATTAATTTAAAAGGTATCGGTAAGAGAAAGAAGTCCCATGGTGGAATTGAAGGTGGTGTACCCCGACCTGTGGGTGTCCGGGGTGTGTTATAGATTGGTATCATAGCTTCTGGTTGAAACACAAGGTTGGTATGGGTTGGGTCTGTGGGTTAGAGTCTTGTGGTTAAGATCAAATTTTGATTGTGAAGTTGAAAAGCTTAGGAGGAATGGAATTGTAAAATGTATGCAGGAGTTAGAACGCTAGAGATCCTTTGTAAGGGTTTGAAGGATGATCACTGTCCCTTTCGAATTCAAGAGTGATCACCACTATGGGATCACAAGAGATCCAGGATCGTTAGATCGGAGGGAAGGTGAACAACGGTCTTCTGATGAAAGAGAAGCAAAGGTTAAGTCACAACCGTCATATTGCTTAGAGAGATATCGATGTCCAGGAGGCATTGCGGGGAACCAAGTTGCACGAGAGTTAATTCCCCAAGGTGGTCCTGCAATCCAAATCATGGTTTCACCGAGGTTTTATGTGTCAACATCAGAAGAATTATGGGATGAATGGCAGGTTACTCTAAACCATTAATGTGTGACCTCACAAATTGAAAGAAATTAAGTGATGTGACATGTTAGTGCCCGAACATTGAAACTCTGAAGAGGCAAAGTAGATCTAGATCATTGATCAAAGTGGATGTGTGGCAAGAGATCCTGCACTCCAGCGGATAACCACTTTAGAAGAAAGACAAATGAGAAAATCCATAACTCTCGAAGGCCCGAAGCCCATAGTACAACTGGACCATCAATGAACAAGGAAATGTGTCAGCAGATCTCTCACTTCAGAGACTTAGTACTCCGAAATTTTTTGCAGAGTGAAGCATTAGGGCAAGAATTACCCGAAGTCCCAAAGTCTCGTTCACCGTTATATGGAGTGGTGGATTTCAGGAGTGTTAGGGACTGTCATATCTAGAAAGTATTCAAAAGCATGGAGTCTGTGGATGTGAAAACTCTAAAAGTCCTAAAGCCCAGAGTTCATCCTGATCATTCATCAAAAGGGGACATGTGTTGGTAGATCTGCTAGTTCGAGAGTTTTGGTGTTCAGAAGGAACAAAGTTTTCTAAGGAGAAATCTTCCAAAGCCTCGAAGTTCAGAGTTAATACGAACCATATGATAAGGGAGACATGTGTTAGCATATTGGCTATTTTGGGAATTCAAATTTCGGGAGAATTGGAGTGTGCTAGTGTGGAAACTCCCGAAGTCCCAAAGCCTAAAGAGCCAAAGAACCAAAGTAGTGGGGCACGATGATGTCACCTGGAGGTGATGTGGACCCTAGAATTCTGATGTGACATGGCTCAGAGATGTCACCTACGATTACATGGACACATGGGATGTGTGCCACATTTCAGTGAGTTTTGAACATGTGGAAGATTGAAAATTCATTTAGAATATGACATGTGTCACCCACCTGATTGGGACACATGTCAGCTTCTAGTATTTATCCACATGGTGACAGATCATGTAGTCTGGAGATTGGGCACTATGGAGGAAAAAGGTGTGACAGTTGGCGTTGGGTCGATAACTTCTAAAGAGCCGAATAAATTCATATCCACTGATCTATGAGAGACTTGTGTCGACGGATCATCGACCTTGGGTAAAAGAACTTCTGGAGAAAGTGAAGGCAGAGAGTTTGAAACTCGCAAAGCCTGAAGAGCTGAAGCGATTCATGGCCATCGATCTGTGGGAGGACACGTGTCGACAGACTGTGAAATATAGATAAAAGCACTCCGGGGGAAATTAGAGGTGGAAATTTGAGACTCCCAAAGCGCGAAGTCCCGAAGAAGATCTCAATCGTTGATCATGAGTAAGGACGAGGACCATTGATCAAGTCCTGGCTTAAGGTTCTGAAGTCTTAAAGCTTTGGATAAGTGCTTTTTCATCTAAGCATAGGGACATGACCATGGTCACATGAATTTGAGAACTGAGGGAAGAATGGCTAATGGATGAATTGTTGTTTTTAAGAGAGAAAAGTGCTAAGGAAGGATTTAGCCACGGTGTCAAGTCATGGTCACTGGGGAAGGTGGTTTGAAGGAAGCACCTACATAGAATAAAATTCTGTGCTGGCCAAGGATAACAGGACACTATTGTTTTATGGAGAATGAGGATATGATCTCCATGAACTAAGAAGAAAAGGACCAGTAGCATTGCTGACAAATTTTGTTTATCATATGCACAATTCTAACAAAATGGTCGCTTGCACATTTTGCAGAATTAAGGGGTTTAAACACATCATCTCAGAATGCATATTGAATAAATGGAAGAAGGCGAGGGCGCCTCCAGCCATGATAAGGAGGCTAAAGGCCAGAATACTAGAGTTGGTAATGCAAAGACAAAGTTCAACAGACACAAGCGAAAAGGAGAGCAAGTAAAATTAATAGAAACCGTAAGAAGCCTGAAAATAGAAGTGTAGAGCTACAAAGCAGACAATGATAGACTAATGAGAGAGAAAAGTAAGATAAATGCCCGAGTGTTGTAGATCTTAACTTAATTACAGAGGCAAACGAAGAAGGGATCAAACTCAAAACAAGAGGAAGAAGGCAGGTTTCATGAAAGAAGAGAGGATCTTGGAAGAGTTGGTTATTCGAGAAGTGCCAACATAATTCATATACCCCACTCACCTCCTTACTCAGAAATAAAGTTTTATGCATCGAAAGATTCCATAAGCAGTCCAGAGGTGTCTCCTGTTAGGCACTAGAGAAGGAGACAGGAAGTCGACAGTTTGCAAGGAGAGTTGAGGAAGCTTAAGCCACCCTCCTTTGCTGGTGAAAGAGAAAGGGAAGATGATGTCGAAGCATGGTTGCTCGGACTCAAGAGATATTTTCAGTTGTATAACTATTCATCAAACCTAGAAGCCATAATTTCCACCTACCATTTTCACAGGAAAGTTGTAATAGTGTGCGATCAACTGAAGCAAGTTGAACATATTAATGAGAATATGATCACTTGAAAGCAGTTCAAGAAGTGTTGGTTGTGGAGCTTGATTATCTTCCCGATTCAAAGGTATTTTTTCAGCCGTGTTTATACCCCATGAAGTATTTACACCCCAGAAGTATGTACACTTTTCCATGCGAGGGAGTGTAGAGGGGGGTTACCCCCTCTATGGGGTCTAGGGGGGGGAATTTCCTTGTAAAAGTATATTGTAATTCCATTGTAAATCTAAACCGTTCATTATAAGATCACATATCTAACGGTAGAAGCTATGTTAGGGTTGTTTTACCTAGAAGGAAACCCTCTCTTATGAGGGAAATGTATTGCAGTTGTGCATCATAGAGAATATTGTATTATGAGATAGGAGACTGTGAGATAAATAAGAGGAAGTTACAATGGGTTTTTTGTAGGTTGTATCCCTTCATATGATGGATAATAATAAAGGAGGGACCTGGAAATTTCTTTGGTGGATGTAGCCCACACTGGGTGAGCCACGTATATCCATGTCTCTATTGTATTGTGCATATTCTTTATTTTATCTCCACATTTGTTTTATTTTATTGCTCCGCGATCCTATTTTTTCTAACAAGAAGTACTTCTGGAGGGAGTACCTCTCAGAACATTTCTATGACAAGAAAATGTACGAAATCTTTGAACTCAGGCTGGGAAGCATGACTATGGCAGAATATGAGAAGAAATTCTTGGGATTGTTAAAATATGTTGGGTTTATAAATGATGAAAAGGTAAAGATACAAAGGTTTTTTAGTGGAATGCCATCCTTTTATAAAGAAAATATTAGGTATGATGAGCCCAAGACCTTGATTGAGGCCATCAAACTACTTGTATGAGCAAGGACATGGAAGAGAATCCCTACAAAAATCTTGGAAGGATAAGAGGAAGGAGAAGTCTGATCAGAGGAGGAAAGAATTCAAACCTTCCTTCAATAGGAATGAGCCTAATAGAAATCATCAAGGTCAGTATGCTAAGGATGAATACAAGAAAGAAGATTCATTGGGAAAAAGGGGAAGACCACCAATCCAATGTTGTGGATGCAAGGAATATCACCTGTACAAGGATTTCCCACACATAAAGGATAGAGTGAAGACTATGCACAACGTCCAAGAGGCTACAACAATCGAAGATATGGGAAGAATCTATGCAGCTTTAGATGATCAACAAGTAGAGTATCAGTCCAATATGATCGAGGTGGAAGGCAAGATAATAAATCATCCTATTGCTATTTTAATTGATTCAAGAGAAACTCATTGTTACATTGATCCCAAAATAGTGGATAGATTACATTTGGAGAAAAGTAAGCTTGGAAAATTGAGTTTAGTTCAACTAGCCACTGGAGCCAAAAGGAGAATCCATGATATGGTCAGAAGTTGTTCCATAAGTCATAATGGTGTGAATACAAATGTTGATCTAAATATCATACCATTGAGGTCTTATGATGTTCTAATTGGAATGGATTGGCTGGACAAGAATCATGTTGTCCTAGATTTTCATAGTAAAACATTTACATGTCTTGATGGGAATGGAAAACAGAGCACTGTGAAAGGAGTTCCAAGACCCATATCTATAAGGGATATTTCAGCCTTACAGCTGAAAAGATGTTTTAGAAAAGGATGTCAATTGTATGCATCTCATGTGAAGGAGTCATAAAATACAAAGGGGCCAAGCGTTGAAGATTTCTCGGTACTATAAGAATTCGAGGAGGTATTCCAAGAAATACTAGGGTTTCCACCAAGAAGGGAGATAGATTTATCTATTTATTTAGTGTCTGGAGCTGCCCCTGTGTCAAAAACACCTTACATAATGAGCACACGAAAGTTAAAAGAATTACAAATGCAGTTCGAGGAATTGTTGAAGAAAGGGAACATACGTCCAAGTGTTTTCACCATGGAGAGCACCAGTACTCTTTGTCAGAAAGAAGGATGGAACCTTGAGGCTGTGTATTGACTTTCAACAATTGAATATGTATACTATAAAGAAAAAGTATCCTCTACCCAGAATTGATGGCCTCTTTGATCAGCTAAGAGGATCAAAGATATTTTCAAAGATTGACCTAGGTCAGGATACCATCAGGTAAGAATCAAGGAAGACGACATTCATTAGACAACCTTTAGGACCATGTATGGGCATTATGAATTTGTAGTGGTGCTATTTGGACTGACCAATGCACCAGTTGTCTTTATGTTCTTAATAAATGGCATATTCATAAATTATTTGGATAAGTTTGTCATAGTGTTCTTGGATGACATACTTATCTATTATAAGTCTGAAGAGGAGCATGAACATCACTTAAGATTGGTGTTGTAATTGCTGAGAGAACATCATTTGTATGCCAAGTTGAGTAAGTGTTATTTTTATCAAAAGCATATCCATTACTTGGGACACATTATTTCAGAACAGGGCATAACAGTAGATCTAGAGAATATTGAAGCCATTAGAGGATGGCCAACGCCCAAAAATGTGTCAAAAGTCAGATCTTTTATGGGATTGGATGGATACTACAGAAGTTTCATAGTAGGTCTCTCTAATATTTCTCACCCCATCACTTCTTTGCAAAATAAGAGAACTAAATTCTAATGGACACCTAAGTGTGAAGATAATTTTAATCTATTGAAGGAATTACTTACTAGTGCACCTGTGTTAAATATTGTTCACCCAAATGCAATTTTTTTGGTATGTACATATGCATGTAAGGAAGTAATTGGGGGATTACTCATGCAAAATGGACATTTCATTGGTTATGAGTCCAAAAATATTAAGGAGCATGAGAGGATCTATGCCACACATGAGTTGGAGCTCGTTGCCATCGTCCACGCCTTGAGGATGTGGAGGCATTACCTCATGGGGAAGAGATTTGAATTAAGGAAAGACCACATTCGCCTAAAGTATCTTTTTGAACAACCAACCTTAAATGTCAGGAAAACAAGATGTCTATATTGTTTAAGTGAATATGACCTCGATATCAAGTATATCAAAGGAAAAGAGAATAAATTTGTTGATGCACTTAGTAGAAGAGTGCATCTCATGCATGCTACTACTATCGGTATGCATCAGTCAGACTTGAAGAGAAGGATTTTAGATGGTCTTGCTACATATCAACATTACCTATAGGTAAAGGAAAACTTACAACAGGGAGATGTACAACAGAAAATAAAGGAGTATGAGGTAAATGAAGATGGATTACTCATACATAAGAATAGAATCTATGTTCCTAGTTATGGAGAACTGATGAATTTGGTATTGAAGGAAATGCATGATGTTCCCTATGCTAGAAATCCCGGTTACCAGAAAATAATTACAACAGTAAGAAGCCAATTATTTTGGCCGAGAATGAAAAAGGATGTTGTTGATTACATCACTCTATGTATGGAATTTCAAAAGGAGAAGGTTGAACATAGGCACCCAGCGGGTTTGCTGCAACAATTAACAATCCCAGAGAAGAATTGGGAAGTGACAACCATTGATTCCATAACTAAATTAACCAAGGCAACAAAGAAACATGATTCAATCATGGTGGCAGTTGACAAATTAACAAAGGCTTCTCATTTTGTTCCTGTAAAGACAACACATACAGTGGATAATATTGCAGAAATTTACATGACAGAGATTTCTAAGTTGCATGGGATACCTAGGACAATTGTCTCAGATAGAGATACAAATTTTACCTCCAATTTATAGAGGGGATTGTTTAAAGTATTTGGTACAAATATAAACTTTATCACAACATACCATCCTGAATCACATGGACAAACAGAGAGGGAAATTGAATAATTGAAGACATGATAAGAATGTATGTGATGGATAAGCCATCTAAGAAGGAAGATTACTTGCACTTGGCTGAGTTTGCATATAATAATGGGTATCAAGATTCATTGAGAATGAGCCCATTTGAAGCCTTGTACAGTAGGAAATGAAATACTCCAATGAGTTGGGACAACACAACATATAGAGTGGTAGTTGGGATGGATTTTCTCAAGGATATGGAAGACCATATGGTTAAGATCAAGAAGAATTTAAAGGCAGCTCAAGATAGACATAAATTTTATGCAGATAAGAACAAGACAACTAGAGAATTTAAAGTAGGGGAGAATGTACTTCCAAAAGTGAAGCCCAATAAAAATATTTGAAATTGGGTAGTTGTACAAAGCTAGCAGCCAAATTCTATGGTCCATTTGAAATATTGGACATAATGGAACCGGTTGCATACATGAATGTGCATAATACATTTCATGTCTCTTTATTAAATAAATATGTACATGATCCTAACCTAACCATGTTATTGATTGACATCTGATTCAGGTAGAGATAGAGGGAGACTTTCAGGTTCAACTAGTGCAGGTATTAGACAGAAAGGTCAAAATGCTCTGGAATCGAATTATAGATATGGTAAAATTTCATTGGACCTGATACGGTCCTGAAGATGCTACCTGGAAGCATGAAGATGCCATGCAGGCAGAGTAGCCGCAGCTTTTTGAATAAATTTTGAGATTTTGATCTCTATTTTTTATATGCACCGAGGATGGTGCCAAAATAGGGGGGAGGGGATGTAACACCCTAGGTTTTGAACCCACATTTAAAATATGTTTTGTTACAATGATGAGAGGTCAGTGTTCCCAATAAATGTAATGTTTTGATCATTTTTAATAATAAACATATCGTTGGTTTCTAGACGGACAAGGACTAGAGTTATAGAGGGCTATGATTCCACAAGAGAGGGGGATTGAGGGGCTAAATGTTATTTCCTACTCTATTTACCCTTTTTTATAAGGGAGGGGATCATTTATGTGAGATTCTTTGGGGAGGCCAGGAGGTTCTTGATTCCCCACGAAACACTTAACCACCCCTGGTCTGTTGGGGGAGGGTGGTTGATTGCTCATTCACTCCTCCATACGCTTATTTGCTCATTCAATTGATCACTTTTTCATGCATTCATTCGATTTCTCATTTGTTCATTCATCTCATCCTTACTTATCACTCATTAATCCATCCTCAACCGCATATTGGCTTTGGAAACGGGAAATGAACTACCGAATATTAGCCATGGTATTGTTGGTTGTAGTGGTCACTGGTGTAATCTAGCCATGACTTGAGGCCTGCATGTCTGAGATGCATTGGCCTGTGTCCAACGTTTTTCACAGTTGCTAGTCCTGAGCATTCTAGCATTGATATTTTGGACCAGTTGCCCTGGAGCCCAAAATAAGGAGAAGGACTGCCTGAGGGAATGCGTGGTAGAGAAGGGTGGAGTTCCATTCTCTTGGGTGGTGCAGGCTGGGTAGAAGAGAGATGGGTACTTGGATTTTTGTGAGTGTTGGGAAAGTGTGTGAGAGATTGAGTGTTGACTGGTTTGGGAAGCCAAGTAACACTCTAGAACCGTCCTTGTGGATTTATATCCCTGGCTCGTAGGTGACACTATTGTTGAGGCTTGGAACAATAGTGTCTATGGTTGGGTGGAATGTCCTTGGTCTGTAGCCGATTGGTGACATCTTTATAAAGATAATTTATCTCTGTTATGGTATTATTATGTTTAAATGAATGTATTCCATTGTGTATTCATTTATCGTTTAATTGAATCTTTAGAATATGCATGCTTGTTGGTTATTATTGTGCATGTCGTTAAATATTTTCTTTTATGTGTCCTTATTAATTTAAAAGGTATCATACGAGAAAGAAGTCCCAGGGTGGGCTTGAGGTGGCGTACCCCAGCCTGTGAGTGGTCGAGGTGTGTTACAGACATACATGAGGTGTATAGTTGATGATGTTGGTACATCTTGATGAGTCATAGTTTATGTGTATTTGATGGATGATTGGTACATATTTATTTCATGGTTGATGCACTCGTTGATGATATAGGTTGATTACATGTTTTTTATGGTACAGTTTGATTACATGTTGTTTGTTGCAGGTTGATTGGTACATGTTTACAATAGTATATCTCACTGTCATAGTTTGACAATGGTTCCATCATTCTACTTCTACATTAGGGTAGCTGGACGAGGAAAAGACAGGTGGTTGTAGCCACCTTCGAGTTGTAGTCGGAGAGCATAGGGGGTTGTAGCCTCCTTCTGGTTATATCCAGAGAATTGGGGAGTCATAGCTTCCCTCAGATTGTAGCCTGAGAAAATAGGGGGTTGGAGCGTCCTTCCAGTTGCAGCTGGAAAACAAAGGAATTTGGTGCTTCCATTGAATTTAATTCTTAAAGACATATAAGAAAAAACATTCTGTGATTTTCTCCCACTTTGGGTTTCCATGTTAAAAAAAGTGTGTATTATGTATTTGTATGATTGCTCATTTGTTCATTCTTTATTTACTCTGTAACTATTGGATGATAATTCTACATTCATATAACACTTGCATTTTATCGTTAAAAAGGATTAAATTTCTCTATTACTAATTTAGCGCCCCCCCCCCTCTCAGTAATCTAACAGTTTGGTGCAGGGATGATTTTAAGGATGGAAATCTATTTTAAAATGTTGAAACCTTAGCGAATCTTACTTATCCCTCATATGCCAACTATAAATATTTGGCGATATTTTTATAAAGATATTCAAATTTCTAAGGATTTTATATAGGTTTTATAAAATTTTGGTGATTTTTAAGGTAAAATAATTTTATCCTTTAGAATTTGGGTGCATCATTTTTAAAATAGCGAATCTCGTTTTTGGAAAAACAATGGAAAATCAGCGCACAAGTAAAATTTAGCCCCTAAAATCATCCATGATTTGGTGGTGCCTTGTTCCATGAATATTGACAAGTATTCCATCTCCTTCCTTCATAATGTTGATATCATCCTTCTTGTCTTCCTTCAAATGTTTCTTGGTGATGAGGGTGTGGATATGGTTTCACATTTGACGATTTTTCTTTACTCTTCACATGCATTTCATCCATCTCCTTTTTAGAGACAATGGAATCCTCGATCATGTTTTCTTGGTCTTTGATTACTCTAACCTTCAAGATATACCATCATATTTGGCATGTACATCCTCTAGATGGAGTTCAACTTCTTCAAGTATTTTTTGTTGACCTTATTGAATCTTGTCTTCTTTCTCCTTTTGAAGCTGCAATGTGATCCCATCTAAAAGAATTTGATGTCCTTATTCAATTATGGCTTGTATTTATGATTTGACCTAATCCGTATTTAATGATTCCTCAACCTTCATGCAAATTTCATCTTCTAGTCTTTTGGTAGATTCTTCAGCCAAGATCCTTCTTTCTTCTTTATTTTGACAATTCGTATATTCTTCTTTCAATTTCTTGACCTCATCCAATAGTTTTGTATTATGGTTTCTTCATCTATATATCTCTTCATCTTTATTTTTCAAATCTTTCGTTGACTCGTCATTTTCCCACTTTGATTTACTATTATTTTCTTGCTTTAAGTTCGTAACCTCCTTAATGAGTGATTCATTAAGGGATCGTATCTTAGATAGCTCCTCACCCTTCTTCTTAATCTCTTCATTTTCTTCTTTTAATTCATCTTTAATTCTTTACAATTCCTCCATTTTTGTATCCCTAATCCATTTATCTAGGAAGAGTTTTTCAAATTCTTCCCATGTGCAGTGCCATCTAATGTTTTGATCAACACTTATCCACCACTTCCAAGCTTCATAAAAAAAAATCTTTTTTTTTCCTAGGAGTCATATTATATTCGTTTATCAACCTAAACAATTCCATAGGATTGATTTCATCTTTATCTTCATCTCTTGTAAATTTAGGTATTTCCATTGATTCTTAATTGAGGTCTAATCCCAAACCTCAAATCACAACCTCAATATGTTAAGGATAAATATCTCAAATATTTGTAATACTTTTTCCAATATTCTCTTCTATGTGTTATATTTCCAATGGAATTTGAATCATCTTAATCAGACATTCCAATCAAAAGTTATGATAGTTTTAAGTCAACATACCTTTGAAACCCTGATTTGGAGTTTGTCTTCCTGGCCAACCTTACTTATGATGTATCTCTGCAATTTTGGCCCTTCTTAGTCTCAAATTGTGACCTATCGTACTCTAAAATTTATTCTCTACAATGCCACAAGTAGGACCAAAATTTGATGTGCCAAGTGGAAGTTATGGTAACTTTCCCACACCTTGTTGATTTTATCCTTTCCAGGAGAGAGCACTTTTACAGCGTGCCCCATGCACAATAATTTATATAAATTCCAGAAACTGAACCTGAAATACTATGTCTTATCCACTATTCAATTCAACTGGTCTCACTCAATTTGGATTCTCGGTGAAGAAGTTATGGTTTTTTTACGCGGAACGCATGTTTGAGACTAGTCAATAGGACTAACAGCTACCCTATCTTGCATAGGGTGTATCTTCAAAAGTAGGATGGACCAGAAGCAAACAATTTTATCGTAGATACCTTGATAATTTTTGTGAGTATCCTCTGGATTTTAGGTTTTGGAATGTTACAGAAACAATGTTATATCAAAAATTCTACGATGACCAAATTCAGGATGATTCTCGAACCCTATCTCACACAGGATATATCTCCAAAAGTATAAGGGCTCAAAAGATGGAATTTTGACCCCGCGTACCTTGATCCTTCTTCTAAATATCCTTCAAGGGGTGCCTTTTGAAATTCCATAGAAAAAATGTTATAGCGAAAATTCCAAGGTGTCTTAGATGTAGCAGTGAAATCCCAAGACCTTGAGCTCTGATACCAAATGTTATGATCCAAAATGCTCTAAATATAAAAAAATAATAGAAGTACACACCATGTATAGAATGTCAACGTGGATCACAACTCCAACATAGATATGTTACACAATAACTCCTTAAATAATAGGGTAACCCCCTCCAAATAACCAAATTCCTTTCCTACTTCACAATTCACATAATGAATACATGATCTCTTATATATATTTATTCACACTTGCACATGAGGCCCCGTTATCACTAGATAAGCCCTATAACATATGTATTTACACATTACATGTACATTTAAGCTCATATATGCCCCACCTTGGGGCCATATCATATACATTTAGCCATATATATGCCCCCCTTGGATCATAATAGCATCAATAGAAAAATTATTCTTCCACTCCTGAGAACATTGCAATTTCACCTTGAAGTTCTTTGACTTCTTGAATTTGAACTAAAGAAAACTCACAATCTCCTCCAATTTCTACTTGACAATGGTCTAATGTGAACCTCTATTGAAATTCCAAACAAATTTTGTTAACCCTTAGGATAAGATACTAGTCACTAAATTTTAAGGAAATATTTTACTACATGGCTCCATACAAAACTCTAATCAACCATGTCGCAAACTATATATCAATTGAGAGTCAATAATGGAGATACAATTTCTCTTCACCAACAATGGAATGCATCACACCACAAATAGAAATATCAAATCTCAATTTTTATTATTACATTATATAACTTATTTTTTAATGGGTTAGGAGAAAAATTTGAAGCAATCAAACACTTTAGTGACAATTCTCAATCTTGGAAGTATATGCACACAATGTAAGAATGCATGTGTTGTATATGCACACAATCTAAGAATACATGTGTTGTAAAGTACGTAAGCATAAAAAAATACACATCAATCTTTATTATGACTCTTTACATAGAATAATATGTTATTTTAAGTATAAATGAACTCATAAAAGATTTTAATAAAGAATTGAAAAAACGTACATAAATTAATAAAATTCTATATTAAAATATTTAAATTAATTTTAAATTTAATTGAAATAAAAAAATATTTTCATAAATAATTTAACGTTTTTCTCATATGTGATTTTTATAAACTAAGATAATAAAAATATATTAAAAAACCACAACTATATGTTTGATTGAATAGATGTTAAATATGATTACTTATATGATTATGTTGATTCATGAATATTTATATGCTTCACTCTATGGTAGTGTGGAAAGGTTACTTGTGTAAAAGGCTTTGTCTCATTAGAGATATTTTAAAACATTTATTTTTCATGGTTGAAGTAAAATGAATTTTGTTTATTGATAATGATAATGTTGATAGTGATGATGATTAATATTCATTGATACTAATTGATTTATAAAACTTTAAAAGGATAAAAGATTATTTTAATTTCTTTAAATTTTTGTTTTAAATATATACCACTTTCATCTATAATAATTAAATTTGAGGAATTTTGTATTTTTCACATATGAGCAAGCCAATTCCCACTCCATAATTTTACGAATTGCATACTTAGAAGGAAGCTAACTTACAAACAATTATTATAAACCTTCTACTTTCAACAAATATTAACACAATGTGATTGTCAAAAATAATGAAACCAAGAAATATAAAGAGTATTTTTTATAACACGTGAATAACAAGTGATGCATGGCAACGTAGTCCCTTCCAGGTTGGAATGAGAGTAAATGCGTGGGTTGCAAGTTGCAGTACATGTGGTATCCATGCAGAATTTAGTATTCCTGAATTAGTTTTATTTGAAATTTAATAATTATTAATGTCTGGTACATCAACGAAGGTTCCTAGTATCTAAGTTTAATAATACATGAAATATTTCATACATAATCCATGTAACCCAACAATTATAGAGTCGCTGAGTCGCAGGTTCACATTTTTCATTTTTCATGTCAAGCCTGTTCAATGATATACATTTTGCACTCAACACTTCTGTCATATACTTTTTGCACCCAACAATTCCCTCATATACATGAGACTGAGTAATTTATAAAATATTTTAACATTGTACCAATATTCAAAGTAATTTATATAATGCTATAATGCTTTTTACTTAATGAATAGTATAAACAATTAGTTCCGTGATATACATTTTGCACCCAACACTTTCTTCATATACATTTTGTACCCAACAATTATGGTGGTGGAGTCGTCCGTTCACATTTTTCATTTGTCATGTCCAACATGTTCTGTGATATACATTTTGCACCCAACATTTACGTCATATACATTTTGCATCCAACAATTCCGTCATATACATGAGACTGAGTAATTTATAGAATATTATAACATTGTACCAAGATTTATAGTAATTTACATAATGCTATAACACTTTTTACTTAATGAAAAGTATAAAAAATTATTTACATTTTATTCAATATTATTTTTAACATTTTTAAATGTAAATTTGGAATTTTGATTTTGTTTATAATAATAAAGGTGAAATTTATTTTATTTTTTATTTTTCATGTCTAGTTTGTTCTGTGATATACATTTTGCACCCAACACTTCCGTCATATACATTTTGCACCCAACAATTTCTTCATATACATGAAACTAAGTAATTTATAGAATATTATAACATTGTACCAAGATTTGTAGTAATTTATATAATGCTATAACACTTTTTACTTAATGAATAGTATAAACAATTATTTAAATTTTATTCAATATTATTTTTAACGTTTTTAAATGTAAATTTGAAATTTTGGAATTTTTATTTTGTTTATGATAATAAAGGTGAAATTTATTTTTATTTTTCATTTTTCATGTCTATCTTGTTCGTGATATACATTTTGCACCCAACACTTCCACCATATACATTTTGCACCCAACACTTCCGTCATATACATTTTGCGCCCAATAATTTAGTTATATGCATAAGACCGAGTAATTTATATAATATTATAGCATTGTACCAAGATTTATAGTAATTTATATAATGCTATAACATTTTTTATTTAATGAATACTATAAACAAATATTTAAATTTTATTCAATATTATTTTTAAAGTTTTTAAATGTAAATTTAGAATTTTTTAATTTTAATTTTGTTTATGACAATAAATGTGAAATTTATTTTTATTTTTCATTTTACATGTAGAGCTTGTTCCGTGATATACATTTTGCACCCAACACTTCCGTCATATACATTTTTTAGTCATAAATTACCGGCTGAGGTTCACATTTTTCATTCAGTCATATACATTTTGCACCCAACAATTCCATCATATACATGAGAGTGAGTAATTTATAGAATTTTATAACATTGTACCAAGATTTATAGTAATTTATATAATGCTATAACACTTCTTACTTAATGAATAGTATAAACAATTATTTAAATTTTATTCAATATTATTTTGAAAGTTTTTAAATTTGGAATTTTGGAATTTTGGAATTTTGATTTTGTTGATGATAATAAAGGTG
>JASDQU010258910.1:0-15775 GCA_032191745.1 Picea mariana | reverse complement strand
CAAATTCAATTCCCTCTACCTGGGAATAACCTTTTTCTACTAATCGAGCTTTGTATTTCTCCATTTTCCTTCTACATTAAACTTCTTAAACAACCATTTGCTACCAACAAATTTTCTTCCAGCTGGCATAATCCAGGTGGAAATTGGTGGCCACCCTCCTATTCCACTTGTACCCCCACCATTGTTTCTTTCAATTTTTCAGTTTTCTCAACTGTAGCACAATTTACTATTTTTGGCAGTTTTCCGGGTCCTGAACTTCTGAAGCCATTTTAAGGCCCTAAACGACGTTTTTTGGGCATCAACCGGTCGGCAAATATTATTGTATTTTTCTATATCAATAGTTGTATTCCTCGGATAGATATTTCTAATAATGTATCATATGCGTCAAACAGAGATAGTATGCCAAAGTTACGACATGGGGAAATTGATTTACCAATTTACCCCGACGGGGACCATATTCTAACATTTCATCTCCTAGGGTTACGTTTTTTGGATGTTTAGGGTTTCCATTGTTTCTCAATAATATATAGGCCTTTGAGCCTCATTTTAACACAGATTTCAGAGGTCTATAGTCACCACATCTCTTCTCAAAGATAAGCTACCAGCACCCTAGCTAGTTTATTTCTATTCTGTCTATAAACAAATTTTAGTTCTTTGATATTAATGAAATGAAGTGTTATTTCCGCTGCATCTTTGTATTCATGGTTATTTGTGTATTCTGTTGTGTTCTGGCATAAATCCGGATCATGGAAACTCAACTATATCCCATGCTTCATTCTTATCCAAGGAATCCATTTCTTCAACCATGGCCTTCTTCCATAGTTTACTATCCTATGAATTCACTGCTTCCCTGATAGTTCTGGGATCATCATCAGTAATAGATAAACAAAAATTGGAACGAAAATTAGGTGGACTATACTTTTCTGGTTGCCTTCTTTCTCTCACTGATCTCCTCAATACTGAGGTATGAGGTTCTTCTTCTTTTGCTTCATCTTCTCTAGGTGATTCATATTTTGCATCATCCAACTCAAGCTCTATTTTCTTCGGTTCTTGTTTCCTTGGTATTAATTCTTGTTTGGAAACATCTTTTACCTCTCTAAGAACAACATCCCGACTGGAAACAATCTTCTTAGTTTATGGGTTCCAAAGCTTATATCCATTTACAACATCTTTATAACCAAGACAGATACACTTTTCATCTTTATTATTCAAGTTACTCCTATTTTCCTCTAGAACATGTACATAAGCATCACAGCCAAACACTCTGATTTCTTCAAGAGAGGGTTTCTTTCCAGGTCATACCTCGTGTGGAGTTTTATCATCTAACGTTGATGAGGGTGATTGATTGACCAGGTAACATGTTGTATCGACTGCCTCTACCCAAAATTCTTGTCCTAACTCGGTACCACTAAGAATGCTCCTTTCTTTTTCCATCAGTGTCATATTCATCATTTCTGCAACTCCATTTTGTTGAGGTGTGTATGGAATAGTCTTCTGTCTTGCTATACCACACTTCTTACAGAATTCTTCGAATTCATTTCCGTAGAATCTCCACCATTATCTGTCCTCAATACCTTTATTTTCTTTTCTGTCTGATTTTCTACCAGAGCCTTAAACTCTTTAAATTTATCAAATACCTCATATTTCTTTCTAAGAAAATAAATCCATGTGGTCCTTGAGAAATCATTTATGAATGAAACATAATACAAATATTTACCTAGGGATGGAACAGGAACAGGTCCAAACACATCACTGTGTATCAACTCTAAGATCCCGTTTGCTCTTGTAGCACTAGATGGGAATCTTACTCGATTCTGTTTACCATATATGAAATGTTCATAGAAATAAAAATTCAGAGTTCAATTAGACATACCTTCAACCATACCTTTACCGTGTAGTGTTCGAAGGCCCTTTTCTATAATATGCCCCATTCTTTGATGCCACGGCATGGTCTTCTTTTCAGGGATAATATTGGTCTTGTCTCCTTCATTTCTCTGCTGAGGGACAACAAAACTATTTCACCCATTAGTATAAGTTCTTCCCAACAACTTGTACAGAGTTCCACAATGAAATCTCCTCATCAACACCATTGCCCCTTGTACCATCTTGCAAGTTCCCTTTCCCAATACATTATTTACTCTTGCATCATCCAAATTGCTTACATATATTAGGCTCTTGGATAGTTTTGGAATGTGCAAAACCCCAGGGATAGTTCTAATCCTTCCATATTTTAGCAACAACTTAATCCTTCCACATCCCATGATTTTTGTTGTCGAGTAATCTCCTAGGAATACATCACCACCATCATATTTTTCATATTCATAGAACCACTCCCTGTGAGGAGTCATATGATATGACGCACCTAATTCAATCAACCATACATCAGGTTTTGCATGCGTACTTGTAGATTCCAGGTAAACATCACCTCCTTCTTCAGTCAAGGTTTTCTCCTCCATGGAAGAGGTACTATCAGATTCCTTTGGTTTATCAACCCTCTTAGACTTGCAATCTTTCTTATAATGCCTTGTTTTGCCACACTTCCAACATTTCTTCAAAGATTTTCCTGGAGACTTAGATCTACCTGTAGATTTAGATCTCCCCCCCGAAGACTTACCAGAATTCTTGTCTTTAGTATGACCTCTTACAAATAAATCATATGTGTGATGACCATCCATTTTTTTCTGCCTCATCTCTTTAGATAAAAGGGATGCAACTACATCCTCATACTTCAATCTAGATTGAGTGGTACTACCAATTTATACAACCATATTATCCCAAGAGTCTGGAAAAGAACATAACAAAGTAATACACTTATCTTGTTCTGCAATTGTAATATTAACAGAGAAAAGTTGACTTACCAAAGTATTAAAGGCATTTAGATTTTCTGTCATGGAATCTCCATATTCCATCCTAAGATGATACAACTTCTTTCAAAGAAACAACTTGTTTACTAGAGACTTTGATTGATTCAAATTCCCTAACTTATCCAATAGTTCCTTGGTTGTAGATTCTCCAGAGACATTCAACAACACCAAATCTACTAGGCAAAGTCGAATAGTACTCCTTGCTCTTCTGTCCAACTTCTCCGAATCTTCCTTCTACATATGACTAGGTGGTGTACTATTAGTTTGTGTACTAGTAGGTTGTGTACCAGTCATGTGTGTGCCAGTAGGTTACATACCAATAGGATGTGTACTAGGATCCACATCGATCCATTGTTCTTTGTCTACAAGAAGGTTCTCCATCTTGAGATTCCATAGCTCAAAGTTTTTACCCTTGAACTTATCTATCTCGATTCTATAAGATCTCTCCATTCCTCTATCTACTCTTGACTAACCATTGCAAAATCTCCCACTAAACCCATGTTTATCATAGATGCAAGATAAACTTTATCTATCAAGACCAAGCCAAACCCTCGGAAACAAAGGCATCCCTCTGAAGCCAAAAACGAGCTCGGATAACACATGTAAGTGTTAAACATGTGAAGTAAAGAAATGCATATAGATTCTTAAGAAAAACAAAAATTAATCAATGGCTCATACACATAGTACACAGAGATTTATGCTGAAAACCCTTAACCAGGAGAAAACCAGTCTTCCTTGGTGTCGCACCTTTCAACTCTTCATTGTATTAATTTCACCATTCAACATACAATATATACAATGTTTTAGGTATTCTGTAGCTTCCAAAACCATAATCCCTTAATCCAGGATTAATTTAGAAAACCGCTAAAAATAGAAAAATCCGCTAAAAATAGCAAAATCCGCCCAAAAAAAATAATAATTTCGGGGCACTGCCTCGAACCCCGTCATCTCTAGGCTGTCACTCGGAACCAAGCATTGCGTGTAACTAGGGGGGGGAATAACTGGCCTCCCTTGGGACCCCCTTAGGAAATCTCCTGACGCACATGACACAAAGATCAAAGGAAGTTGGGATCGTCAGACGTAGTTGTCAAATTTGACGCGCCCACACACACACATGAAAATAATATAACACATACCCAACAAGAATGACTCTTACTTACAATATTTTAGTGCAATCTGGAAGATTGATTTTTATGTAAAGAAACAAACAAAAATCAATATCGAACTCTTATAGAAATACATATCAAAGGTTCTTCAAAGAATGATATTAAGATAACTCCAAAGGTTATGAATATTAAAAATAAGGATTGTACAAATATATTATTCAAAGAATACTCATAAAATAGAGAATTGATTCTTGACACAAATGAAATTATTCTTGAGTTGGAACTGATTATGAGTTTGAGAAGAAGGTTGTAATTATATTTTGTTGAGCATGAATTCAACAACCAACAATCTTTGAAATTGAGTTTGTAGAATTTTATTGTAAATGGATGAGTGATTGAAAGAGTCTTTTGGGTGATTCCATTTTTTTGAAGTGCTTGAGTACCGAGTGGATTTAAATGAGCAAAGTCATTTTTTTTTATGGGTTGATTCCATAATTATTTGAAGGAGTGACAACATGATAGTACTTTGTTTGCATCATTTTCATTTATTCTACTCTATTTTCAATAATTTACTTTTACAGTTAGTCAACAAAGGTTTGAAGACAACATGATAAGGATTAAAGTTCTTGGATTTTGAGAATAAGTTTTTAATGAGGATATTTTTACTTCTTTTAGATCTTGGTACCATTTTGCAGTAGTTTATGTTTTCAATACCAAAATTTTAATATTGAATACATTTGATGATTGCTAGATTAGGCTAGTTTGGTATTGATTGAGATTGATGATTTTGAGTTTATTGCACTTTAATTCCACATAATTTCAATTACCAAAGTAAATATTAAAGGTCCAACTCATGATATATGGCCTCCCCATGTTGGGATTCTACCGAAGGTGTTAGTTTATTCCTTGTCACTTGAATTTGTTTATGTTTGCTTGTTTATTTGATTGCATTTAAGTGTGGATCCGCTATAGGAAATAATCATTGAAGGACATGAAAATCAAGTAATCTACTCATGATTAATCACAGGAATATCACCTTGAGTGCATGAAGGACTGATCTAAGCCTTTATATTGGTAAGTTATTTCTATGTCCTAGTGATGAATCCTTAGTGTTAATTTCCTGCAGTTTGTTTTACTTTTCTTAGTTTGTTCATATTGTCACCAACTTTATATTAGGCTAGGCTAGGTTCCAATCCTGCATTTCTCGTGGTTGCACCTCTAAGTCTACAATTCCCTGGTTGATAATTTGATGTTGGGAATCAATAGTGTATATATTTATCCCAACTTTTTTTGCATCATTGTCGGGGAGGTGCTAAAGGGATTAGAGCATAGGTAAGTTGCTTTTATTTCTCCAAATCCTTTATTGTTCCTTTTATGAAAGTGTGTTTGTTTTCAAGCAATTTTGGTGCGCTTTTAAGGACGACTTAATGGCAAAGAGAATACGGTAAGACATGATGGAAGAGCCCATGCATCCACTTTAGTGGGGTTGCTGCAAAGTTAGGGTGTCCTCTTCATCTTAGTAGTTAGAATTTGTGTCTTATTAGCATTATCCATTCTATATATATAAATATATATGAAGAGAAGCTAACTTGTGTGAACAGATAACTTGGTGACAACAGGGTCCTAGTAGCACAATGGTGTTTCGAGTATATAATTGGTTTTCTTACACTTTCTTTCAGGTCACCTCCTTTTAATTTCTTTAGGATTTTTAAAAGTTTTTGGGTGATGTAAGAACCCCTAATCCATGTGTGAGACATTACCCATCAAACAAAAACAAAGCTTCAATGATGAACAAGAGTTTGGAAGAACTCTCTCAAATCCTAGCTACAGTTGGAATCTCTGCCACTCAGAAAGAGAGAATATTGACAATATTCAAAAACCTATGTACATCTCCAGAAGTAATAAAAGAACAAGAGTTCCCTAAGATACATCCAAGAGAATATCTAGAATCCTCCTCTCTCACCTTTTCCAGCCTGTAGAGGAGGCCGAAGAATCATTCAATGGAGAGAAACCACTAGAACCTGAGATCAGGGAGTTCTTGACATGCCTATCACCAAATCATATATGCATCCAAGAGACAAACCATCCAAAAGAAGATGATCTGCATGGAATGATAGAGGAAAACATGCAGAGTTGTCTAAATGAGAAAGTGAACCAAGAACACCAAGACTACATTGAGCTATGGTTCCAGACGAATATCAAATTTAAACAACGCCACTCTTTTCTCCAACAAATCTTTGCATCATATCATTCAAAACAATTGGTTCCTCGTGTTATGGTATTTATTAAAGTATATTGTTCAAACTTGAATGTGAGTATATTTGTAATCCTATTACACACATGGTTGCATTGGAATACATGTATACTTGAAAATGGTTTTTTTTTTAAGGTAGGATAGAGAATAGGTGAATAAATGTTGTATATAGTTTATTGTGACATCATTTTTAATATGTTTTCAGCTGATAGATATTTTTCAAAGTTTTCTAAATAAATGAGGCCACGATGATTTGTTGGAGTTTTGCAGGAATTATCGTTTTGGTTGGATTTGGAAAACATTTCCATGACTGATTTAGGGAAGAAATTGCATTTATTTTGGTTCTGTTGTTTCATAAAAAATGTCTTTCATTCTGATATTTTGTTACCTAATATGTTTTTGGAACAACTGAATCCCTTTTTCTATTACTCTCCTAATTTTTTTTTTCTAAAGACTACCTTCCAACCTTTATTAGTTTTCCTCTACTATTTTCCTTGAAGAAATTTATAGTTTAGGTAATCATTAATAATGAAAAACTAAGAAGAAAAGATTTCGATTAATCAAACCCGTGACTTTTTTTCACAACCAATAATTTTCAAGAGATTTCATTTTCAGTCTTTATACAAAATTTCAGATCATTTATTATAAGAAGTAACTCATAGCCATGTCTTTGATTATACTATGGGATTACATAAAGTTAAAATCCAATATTATGAGGCCCATAGGCAACTAGTACAACATGATCTAATCTCAAAGTTGGCCAGTAGAGCATCCTTGTTAAAGAGTAGTAGGAGAGTGCATGAAGTTTCTACCCATGGGAATACTATTATAATATTATATGGAGAATATGAACTTGAGGACTAGAGGTACCTTTAGGTTATTCACTCATGGACTCATCCACCACACATTAAGTAATCTTGACCATGATATGTCTTTTGACTAAATCTCAATACATAAGTTTGTTTTTCATGAGAACAATATTTTATGGGAAATCTATTAAATATCTTCCAGTCCAATACCATCCCATCCTATAAAAAGGTTTTGAAATATGCTTCCCCATTCACCCATCTGAACGCAATACATAAATTTTATCTTAAGGGTAAATTTTGGGATATGAGCCTTTGATGCAAAATGGGTGTAAGAGGCTAACTCGTCGAGATACTGAATAGGTCTGTTAGCAGTGGGTACCAACTTGTTGTATCACTAGGAAAACCCATTAGGGTATTGAACATGCTTGTGGGCAATGGGGCATTCTTCTTGGGGAGGACATTTCTTAGATGTCAAAATTACCCCATCAGAGTATTGAACAAGCTTGCTGGAAATAGGTTCTGATTTTGATATGCCTAATCTATATTTTTCTGTATGAACAATATACTTGTGTAAATCATTAAGAAGAAGCATCCATAGTTGAACTTGTTATCTCCTCAAATAACGTAGTCAAATTTGTTTATTTAGGTGATAGGAAGTCATTGAAAAATACATTTCTAAACATTTTAAGGTTCATTTTTTAGAGCCTTATGTTTGTAATAAAGGTTGAAAAACATTGGATTTGGTTTTTATTTCAAAAAAGCCAAAACTCAGGTTTTGGTGGCTAAGCAACTTTCCAAAAGGGATTCTAAGCCACCGAAAGCCCTAGATTTCGGTAGCTTAAACCTGAAATTCGGGGCTATTTTAGCCACCGAAAGTGCAGAAAAGTCTGTTTTTACTACGCTGAGTCATCATTTTAAAATGATGATTCTGAGCGATTGGAAAATAATTTTGAGAAACGAACAGAGTTTTTTGTTGTTAACATGTCAAAGAAAAATAACCTCTCTCATTTTTCCAACATGTGTCATATATTGTGAGAATCGAATTCATCTCTAAGCCCTAATTTTCAGATCTCAGAATTTCCTTGTTTGACACATGTTTTTGAAATGAAGATCCCGGGAAAATGAAAACAAATATCAAAGAACTGAGAAAGGTTTTTTCTCAAAACAAAAAAATATACAAAAGCCTCTTCCAGTTTATACACAACAGTTTTTTTTGGAGATATATGGGTCAATCTTTGAGAAGAATATTTCCATAAATTTCTGTCTTTTCCAGCCACCTCACAAATTCGAATTTGAGATAGGAGAAGAGGTTATCAGATCCATCTGTTGAGTATCTGAAACTGCTTGTAAAGGCTATAAATCCTATTAGTTTTATAGACTAAATGATTCGACTTTGGGGATTATACAATGCTTGTACTCCCAAACTTCTCATAGCATTTCATAATATAATCTTTTTTTGCCTATAATGTTCAGATTTACCTCTTGTCCATTCTATGTTTGTATCTGAATGATTTATTTCATTTCTTATGCTTATCTAGTGTCTGAGAACTGTCATGTTGTCATTGCACTGATAAACTAAACTTTACAAGTATTCCTTGCTTATTATATTGGCCATTCATATATATTGTTTATGTATGTTTCTATTGATAAGATAAGATCTCTCCACACATTCACCTTTATTAAATCCTCTGAATAGAGTTAGCTAAAAGCCTTATCTATATGATTATGTCTATGCATTTTTTGATTGAGGAAAACTTGTATCAGTCACCTGACTTGATCCACTTGAGTAAACATTGAGAGAATAAGTTAAGTTACCAGACTCATTCCCTTTTCAGTCAGGGAAAGACTCCTAGAGTGATAACAAGTTGGCATCGTTGCTGGGGAACGAAATGAAGCAAGCTTCCCTAGAAAGAACGACATAGATCTGAATTTTGATGGTAGACAAAAGGAGGACACATAATTGACTTTATCATCTTCCCGACGACTCCACGATTAAAGACTCCACTGGGGAGGATTCGATTGATAGAAGATGACTAGGATGAATTCCAAATCCAGGTATCAGTTCATTAGTCTACTTCATGAACTATTTTTTTTTTTTATCAACTCTATCATGTTGTTCCCTTTGCATGTAAAGAGAATTATTTTATGTTTTGTATATTCAGAAAATCATCATCATTCTTGTATATATCCCTCTTTAGAATAAGAAGATTTGCATATCCTATATTGTAGATGTTGATTCAGTACCTATACCTCAGCCTGTTCATAAAGATGATCATTGTATTCAAATCTCCCTTGAATCTGATCAGCCATGTAACCTTACAGAGGTCCAAATTGATTCAAACCATGTCCATAGCTCAACACCCTATGGCATTATTGTTGAACCTTGTCATCAACATGTTATCTCTCATAATCAGCCCACTGCTTTTCAAATTAAGATCAGGATGAAGATGTTCAAACCTTTGAGGTTGCCCTATCTCCTTCATCCTTATCCTCTTGACTGTTATGAATATCTTCCACAATTTTCTAGAGAGAAACAAGTTTCAGCTGAGAGGCACTTGGAATCCTTTGAGGATTTGTTGAGCGATTTGAGATTGTTCATGAAGATGCGATTATGAGATTTTTCTCCAAGTCCTTGATCGGAGACTTTGTTGTATGGTTTAAGAGTCTGAGAGATGATTCTATTGGCTCTTGCATCGAGTTCTCTAATGTTTTCTTGAAGTATTGGGGAAAAAAAAAATCATTAGATTCTTACTTTGCTGATTTTCATGCTTTGAAAAGAGAGCCGAATGAAGATTTGTCTATCTTCAATCGAAGGTTCTATTGAATTTATCATGACATGCCTTTGGAGATCCATCCCACTGAGATGGATACCATGTTGTACTATGTTATGGCTCAGCATTCGGATTTAGTTCTTCTCTTTTTGGAAAGGAAGTTTTCATCCTTAACACAGTTGTTTGAAGATGCTTAAGGAGTGGAGGAGAACATTCATGTTTCTAGGAGGATCCGAGAGCGAGTTGACTTTGAAAATATGCATGCACATGAGCAAGAAGAATGTCAGTACACTTCAGATTTTGAACAAGAAGGTAATGAAGGTAAAGTAGATATGGAACAATAGCAAGCACATGATCTCATTTCAGATTCAGATCTGAACTCTTCAACATTTGCAGAGTACTCCAAAGACATGTATGAGTATGAAGTTTATGATCAGTTTTTAAATCAAAATGAATCTATGGTAACCAATGATTGCATAGGCAATTACATGTTCATTGTTGATCATAGTCCTTATCATTTAAACATTGCCCATCATCATCTTCTAAGAATTATTCTAATGAGAAAATTGTAGTTTTTGATGATCACAAGTTGATCTCAATAGAACCAGAAAGTGACCAGTCTTCTAGTAGAGGAACAGTCATGGCTGAGCAAGATGTTTTTGTGGATCAACATGTTTTTGGTCTTCCTTTCAAAGATCTGGTGGCAGCCTTCATGGAATCATACTTTCCAGAGAACCCGAAAATTTCAGATTTCCTTAGCTCACACATGTTTTTGGGTGAGTATGGCTTCTTGAATGAGTTCTTATCACTATTGTTACATTTTAGAAATCATCTATTGATCGGTGATAGAGACAAGGTCCTTTATTTTTTAAATTTTCTTGAATGGCTTCTCTGGAAGTCATCCTTCACTTAATTAATTTGCATATCTGGTTAGAGTAAGAGTAGGCAGAGAGAATAAGCTCTCCCTATGAGCAAGTAGATTTTTTTTTTTTAGTTGATTGATTTCATGAATAAATAGAACACAGTTAAAAGAGAAATATTCATCTTCAATGGTTTGGAAATCCCATAGTTCATGCTCAAAGATGGAAAGGGAATGTCTGATTACAGAAATTTTCAAAGGTGAAACTAGATATAAGCAGAGAACTGGGATATCTGAATATGTTCATATACTTTCTGATGCATCAATATCTAAAATAGAGGCAACATTAACTATTTGATTAGACTATAACCAATCACTATTAGCTTGTAGTATCATTTCTAGGTATGTTATTCATCAAAACATAGGTTGTGCACGCTGTTAGAGGTTGCATGGTCACTGTAGAAGACTTAAAGGAGTAGACTTAAAGATCAGTAAGTTAAGAGAAAATGCATTTTTGCAAATTTTGTCAATTGTTATAATGCACACCTTTTGGTGGCTTAGGCGGACATTTCAATTGTTCATTAGCCACCGAAAGATGAGCTTTTGGTGGCTTACATGCACGGATTTTGGCTCTCCTAGCAACCAAAAGAACAGAAGAGGGAAGAAAGCCACCTTTTTTAGACAGATACAAGATTTTATAATCTAGATGCCTCGAGGATGTTTTATAATGATAGATAATAATTAAATGCATCATTTTTGGGTTTCTCTTCCAGTTTTAAAAGGCGCCAGCAAGAGGAGAATATTAAATTTGTTACATAATTTTGGTGAAAAACTATATTTTGGGCAAAAGTGGCAATTTTGATTCTCTATTAGTCTCTAAATATCTGTTGCAGCTATCGAATATTTTGAAGGACATGAAGATAATTGAGATAAGGAGTTGACCTAGTAAATATGATATTTTCCTATTCTCTTGGTACTATTTTTGACTTTCCATTTTAAGTAAATTTGATCCTGTTTTCCAGGATCTAGATGTCTTTTGTAAAGGCTACAGGCGGGCTACACGTAGACTACATGTTTGTAGGGGATCCATTCTAAAGGCCAAACGAATCCATATCCCAATGCTAAAGGCTACATGCAAGCTACAGGTTTGCGGAAGATCCGTTGTATAAGCCAGATCACTCCATGCCCAATCCTAAAGGTGACTGGAACTACTAGGTTATTGGAAACCTCGCAGGGAGGTTTTCATCCCCAGAAGGAGCCAGATGTTATCTCCTAAAATAACACTGTCAATTTTTTTTATTTAGGTGATAGGAAGTCATTGAAAAATACATTTCTAAATTTTTTAAGGTTCATTTTTGAGAGACTTATGTTTGTAATAAGGATTGAAAAACATTGGATTTGGTTTTTATTTCAAAAAATCCAAAACTTAGGTTTTAGTGGCTAAGTGCCTTCCCAAAAGGCATTCTAAGCCACTGAAAGGCCTAGCTTTCAATAGCTTAAACCCGAAATTCAGGGCTATTTTGGCCAGCGAAAGTGCAGAAAAGTTTGTTTTAACTACGTCGAGTCATCATTTTCAAATGAGGATTCTGAGCGACTAGAGAATCATTTTGAGAAACGGGCGGAGGTTGTTGTTTCTAAAATGTCAAATAACAGTAACCTCTCTCATTTTTCAAACAATTGTCATAGATTGGGAGAATCGAATTCATCTCTGAGCCCTAATTGTTGGATCTTATAATTTCCATGTTTGACACATGTTTTTGAAATGCAGATCCCAGGAAAATGAAAACGAATCTCAAAGAACTGAGAGAGTTTTTTTCTCCCAGAAAACCAATATAGAAAATACTCTTCAAGTTTGTACACAACCGTTTTGGTTGGAGAGATATGGGTCAATCTTTGAGAAGCATATTTCCAGAAATTTCTGTCTTTTCCAGCCACCTCACCAATTCGAATTTGAGATAGGAAAAGAGGTTATTAGATCCATCTTTTGAGGATCTAAAAGTTCTTGTAAAGTCCATAAATCCTATGAGTTTTATATACTAAAGGGTTCGACTTTGGGGATTATACATTGCCTGTACTCCCAAACTTCTCATACAATTTCATAATATAAACTTTTTTTTATTATAATGTTCAGATTTACCTCTTGTCCATTCTATGCTTGTATCTGAATGATTTATTTCATTTCTTATGCTTATCTAGTGTCTGAGAACTATCATATTGTCATTACACTGATAAACTAAACTTTACAAGTATTCCTTGCTTATTATATTGGCCATTCATATATATTGTTTATGTATGTTTATGATGATAAGATAATATCTCTCCACACATTCACCTTTATTAAATCCTCTGAACAGAGTTAGCTAAAAGCCTTGTCTATATGATTATGTCTATGCATGTTTTGATTGAGTAAACCTTGTGTCAGTCACCCAACTTGATCCACTTGAGTAAACATTGAGAGAATAAGTTAAGTTACCGGGCTCATTCCCTTTTTAGTCAGGGAAAGACTGTTGGAGTGATAACAGATTGGCATCGTTATCAGGGAATGTAATGAAGCAACCTTCCCTGGAATAATGACATAGATTTAACATTTTATGGCAGACAAAAGAAGGACGCATAATTGAATGTATCATCTTCCTGGTGACTCCACGATTAAAGACTCCACCGGGGAGGATCTGATTGACGGAAGATGAAGATGCTGAATTCCAAATCTAGGTATCAGTTCATTAGTCTACTTCATGAACTGTTGTTGTTTTTAATCAACTCTTTCATGCTGTTCCCTTTGCATGTAAAGAGAATTATTTTATGTTTTGTATATTCATAAAATCATCATTCTTTCTGTATATATCCATCTTTAGAAGAAGAAGATTTGCATACTTCCTATATTGTAGATGTTGATTCAGTACCTATACCTCAGTCTGTTCATAAATATTATCATTGTATTCAAATCTCCCTTGAATCTTATCAGCCATGTAATCTTATAGAGGTCCAAACTGATTCAAACCCTGTCCATAGCTCAGCACCATGTGGCATTACTGTTTAACATTGTCATAAACATGTTAGCTATCATAATCAACCCATTTCTTTTCAAATTAAGACCAGGATGAAGATGTTCAAACATTTGAGGCTGCCCTATCTCCTTCATCCTTATCCTCTTGATTGTTATGAATATCTTTCATAGTTATCTGGAGAGAAAAAAGTTTCAGCTGAGAGGCACTTGGAATCCTTTGAGGATTTTTTTGAGCGATCTGAGATTGTTCATGAAGATGTGATTATGAGATTTTTCTGCAAGTCCTTGATCAGAGACGTTGTTGTATGGTTTAAGGGTCTAAGAGTTGATTCTATTGGCTCGTGGATCGAGTTATCTAATTTTTTCTTGAAGTATTGGGACAAGAAAAAATCATTAGATTCTTACTTTGATGATTTTCATTCTTTGAAAAGAGAGCCAGATGAAGCTTTGCCTGTCTTCAATCGAAGGTTGTATCGCATTTATCATGACAGGCCTTTGGAGATCTGGCCCACTGAGATGGATGCCATGTTGTACTATGTTATGGCTCAACATTCGTATTTAGTTCTTCTCTTGTTGGAAAGGAAGTCCTCATCCTTAACACAGTTGTTTGAATATGCTCAAGGAGTGGAGGAGAACATCCATGTTCAGGAGGATCCGAGAGCAGGTTGACTTTGAAAATCTGCATGCACATGAGCAAGCAGAATGTTAGTACACTTCAGATTTTGAACAGGAAGGTAATGAAGATAAAGCAAATCTGGAACAACAGCAAGCACATGAGCTCATTTCAGATTCGGATCCGAACTCTTCAACATTTGCAGAGTACTCCAGAGACAGGTATGAGTCTGAAGTTTATGATCAGTTTGTAAATCAAAATGAATCTATGGTAACCAATGATTTCATAGGCAATTACATGTTCCTTGCTGATGATAGTCCTTGTCATTTAAACATTTTTCCATCATCATCTTCTGAGCATTATTATGATGAGGAAATTGTAGTTTTTGATGATCACAAGTTGATCTACTTGCTCTCCCTATGAGTAAGTAGATTTTTTTTTTTAGTTGATTGATTTCATGAATAAATAGAACACAGTTAAAAGAGAAATCTTCATCTTCAACGGTTTGGAAAGCCCATAGTTCATGCACAAAGATGGAAAGGGAATGTATGATTACAGAAATTTTCAAAGGTGAAACTAGATATCAGTAGAGAACTGCGATATCTAAATATGTTCATCTACTTTTTGATGCATCAATATCTAAAATAGAGCAACACTGACTATTTGATTGGACTGTAACCAATCACTATTAGCTTGTAGTATCATTTCTGGGTATGTTATTCATCAAAACATAGGCTGTGCAAGCTGTTAGAGGTCGCATGGTCACTACAGAATACTTAAAGGAGCAGCCTTAAATATCAATAAGTTAAGAGAAAATGCATTTTTGCAAATTTCGTCAACTGTTATAAAGAAAACTTTTCGGTGGCTTAGGCGAACATTTCAATTGTTCATTAGCCACTGAAAGAGGATCTTTTGGTGGCTTACAAGCACAGATTTTGGCTCTCCTAGCCACCGAAAGCACATAACAAAGAAGAAAGCTACCATTTTTGCACAGATCCGAGATTTTCTAATCTAGATGGCTCGAGGACGTTTTATAATCATAGATAATTATTAAAGGCACCATTTTTGGGTTTCTCTTCTAGTTTTAAAAGGTGCCAGGTGTTGGGCTCTAAAGATGTCCTAAAAACAACCTCTATGCATCAACCGAAGGTAGTCACTGGCACAAGCATTTTACTTGTTGCCTACGTAAGTTCTTACCTTCCATTTTCAATACCTAGCCTCCAGAGGTGCAACACCTGTAGAGGAACAACAATCATAAAGGGAACGACAGTTGTTCTATTCAAAGGAATAGCACGACTTGCAAAAGGAACAACAATCGTTACATTGGGCCGAACTAATGTTGAATTAATTGTATTGTAGTATCTGCCCAACTATCTAATTTGTCAACCCGGGGTCGTAAACTAACGAAGCACACGCAAAGTATATGCAAGATTGAAGCGAGACTAATATAATCTAATTTTTAAGATACAATTGGAATTGAATCATTAATCTA